>PVHX01025057.1:0-23014 GCA_004024805.1 Geosciurus inauris | reverse complement strand
GCCACTTGATCATTATACATTATATATGTATAGTGAAATGCTGCACTGTACCCTATAAATACATATGATTACTATGGGTCAATTAAGATATGTTAATGACAAGTAAATAAAGTAGTGATAACAAGTTTAGTCTAATAAATATATAAACTAGTAACCTAGTTATTTATTATCCCTATCAAATATTATATATTGTGCTTAATTATATGTAATATATTTTTATATGACTGGTTGGAAGGTAGGTTTGTTTACACTTGCATCACCACAAATGTGAGAAATGTGTTGCACTACAATGTTATAAAGCTATGACATCACCCAAGTGACAGGGTAATGTCACTTTTCAGCTCCACTATAAGTTTATGGGACAACCATGCAGGTGGGATCCCCTGCGGAACAAAATGTCATTATGCATTGCATGACTATTGTATGATTACTCTATTTGTATGTTTTATAATTCAGAGCATTAGGAAAAAAGTAATGGTTATAATGCTTTTTTATAAAGTCACAAAAAATTGTGGTTAAAATGAAAATAATGTTGTGAGTTCAGGATCAAAACATACTTGTTTGTCAAAAGTTTGAAACTTTATTTTCCTTTGACTCTATGAAACATCAATATGACAAGGCATCAAAGAAAGGAAAATCCAGTGGAATTTAAGAGTTGACTCATGAATTTTAAAGTTCAGGTGCAAGGTTGGATTATTTGTTCTGACGATAAGAAAACTCAAAAGAGACATTCTGTTTTCAAACACAAAGTTTTGGAATCTGGGAGCTAATTTTTTTGTACTATAGATAAATTAAAAACAAACAAGACTCAATGTTGGTAAAACTGTCATCCCTTCATAAATTTTCAGAGGTCACTTGCATGGTTCAATGAGTCCCTAACTACCTTCTCAAATGCTTTTGTCAGTCAATTCAAGAGAACTTTCTGAAACCCTTCATCTCAATATCTTCCCCCTTGTGATTTAATACACTGTAAAAGGTAAAATGAAGGGAAATAAAGTAAGATTCTTAAATAGTGTCTAGAATCATTATATGAAATGAACTATAATTTTATCACATTTTAGTTATCTTTTTGAGAACATACAGAGGTATGAACATGTACACAAAATTCAACTTTTCAAAGTATATTAATTCAAGTTTTTAAAGTTATAGATGTGGGTATGTTTTTTTCTCCTTTTAAAATGAGAATTATGGAGAGGCAAAAAATATCTGAAAGGAGAAAACATCTTACACATTTCTTGGGTTATTTCCAGAGAGCAATAACTAAGGATAGCCAGGAGAATATCAAGGATAAAAATCAAGTTTCCACATGTGTACAACAGGATCCGATTTATTGTGGTTGTCATTAATGTCAAGTAAGTTAGGAATCTAGGGGAGCAGCAGTCATGGTGATAGTCCAGTGATGCATGCACACGTGCCTGTGTGTGTTTGTCTGATTAATTCCTGTACTCTCACTTTCTCATCTTGCCTGTCTTCTCCTTTCAAAAATGGTATCCTTTTACTTTCTTGTTCATTCATTCTTTTTCCTTCTCCTTACTCTTTTATTTTCTTTACTTTTGTCCCTTTCTTTAAATCATGTCCCTAGAGTTTAAATGAAAAAGACAGACCAGGGACTCAGAGAGCAATTAAAGGAATGTGGCTTCTCCAAAGGAATGGAAGGGAGATTGCCTTCTGTTCCCCATCCTCCAAAGCTGTGCCTTCTCTGCCAACATTTCAAGTCATGATTGAGAAAGTGGATGCTTATATCAGTCAAAAGACACTAGACTAACACAACTGAAATAAATTCACAGGAAAAATTCAATGCAACTTTTGTGTTTCCAAACACATTTGACTCCAGCATTTACACAGCTTTGACCTAGAGATCATATGCTTTTTTGTATGAACTCTAAAAGGGGCTTGCCCATGTTATCTGTGACTCCCAAATAAGAGAATGAACATATTAAATAGGACCACAGTATTAAATAGTGTGTGTAAGCAGATGACTGACTGGGTGTATCATAGTTTCAATTTCTTTCATTTTTGTATTTTAAATATATTACTAATAATGCATAAAATATTTTTCTAATAACTTCTTTTAATAAAGTAAAACATTAAAATAATCCCTTCACTTTCATATTCCTTCATTCAACTGTCCCCCATCAATACAATTACTGCTGTTAGGTTGGTGTTTCACTGTTATCAATTTTATTATCTTGTTTGCATTTGCCTTTTTCTTACCTATCAAATGTGGATAAATGGGAAAATGTGAACTCTATTATTGACCCTAAGGTGTTACTATGTTATGTAATAATTAATTAAATAAATAATTATCAACTGCTCAATATGTTCCAGGCATTGGAAATACAAGAACAAGTAGGTGTGTGAAGTTTATATACAATAGGATGATACAGAAAAAACTTCACAATTTTTTTGTTCTTTTTAGATCTACGTTACACTAGAGTATATTTTGATATATTATACATGCATGGAGTATAACTTATTCTAATTAGGACCCCATTCTTGTATTTACACATGATGTGAGGTTTTACTGCTGGTATATTCATATATGAACATAGGAAAGTTACGTCCAATTCATTCTATTGTCTTTTCTGTTTTCATCCCTTCCCTTTATTCCCCTTTGTCTAATCCAGTGAACTTTTTTTCTTCCCTCGCCCACTTATTGTGTGTTAGCATCCACATATCAGAGAGAACATTTGGCCTTTGGTTTTTTGGGATTGGCTTATTTCACTTAACATGATAGTTTCCAGATCCATTCATTTTCCAGCAAAATCATATAGTCATTCTCTTTTATGGCTATGTAATATTTCACTGTGTGTATACACCACATTTTCTTTATTCACTCATCTGTTCAAAGGCACCTAGGTTAGTTTCATAGCTTATTTATTGTGAATTCAGCTGCTATAAACACTGATGTGGCTGCATCATTATAATATGCTGATTTTAAGTCCTTTGGGTATATACTGAGGAGTGGAATAACTAGATCAAGTGGTGATTCCATTCCAAGTTTTCTGAGAAATCTCCATAATCCTTTCCAGAGTAGTTGCACCAATTTTTAGTCTCACCAATTTTTAGACTCACCAGCAATGAAAGTATGAGCCTTTTTCCCTATATCCTCACCAACATTTATTGTAAGAAAATAGGATTAATTGCTGTCATTGACATAATGCTGTAAAGTAAATGTCCTCTAAAATGGAAAATGATATTGGGAGCTCTTATACAAATGGCCTTGACTCTGTGTATTATCTTATTGTGCTATGATTTAATATTCAATCATTTGTGACTGCCAATTTCCAATAGGTAATAACATTAAAGAATACATATAGTTCAACTCATATGCATTGGCTGAGTATGCTTCCTTACATAAATAAAATTTTTGTTACAGGTATAAATCAATGTTTTAATGTTAATGTCAGTGCTTCAGGTATATGGAATTCCTTTATTATAAAGGTGATCACCATTCCTCTAACTACAAGAATCCAACTGTCAAACCTTAAGATACTTAGTTTCAGATTACATTAAAGATGTTTTCAAGAAAAGATTTATAAGGAAATATATTTGTGTGAGTGCAGAAAATTAGGAAAAATTGCATCCATCATATATACATTAAATCTTCACTTATCGTGTGGCCTTATTTGTGCATCATTTATCTGATACTGTGGAACCCATCACCTCAGCCTCAGTAACCTATTCTATAGATCTCTTGAGATATGTGCCCAGAGAGGTACAGAACACTAACCCTCTGTTTTCCTTAGGGACTAAGTCAGTGTTTCTGGTTATTTTATGGACAATAAGTACCATGCATAATGAAACTCACCTGTATGATATTATATATACATTTTATATATAAATTAACATTTACATACTTATTTTATCTTTTTCATAAAATGGATTATATTTAAGAAGGAAAAAGGTATTAGGTTCTGATGAATTTTTCATCTTATTTATGTAGAATTTTTCTACTTATTTGGGTTCTTTGGGAAATTTTAAATAGATTACTTTAATTACATGATTTTTCTCTTCTAAATTACTGCTATAATGGTTTACTTGTAAAGATTTCCTGCTGTATAACATGTTTTGAAAATACAATGTATATTTTTTACACAAATATTTACCCCCCAAAAATAGCCTAAACATATACTGATTCTTATGCTACTACATTAATTTATCAGAAATTAAAAAAAAAATGATCAATATCCAGATGAAGAAAAGAAATACTGAAAGCACATCTTATGCTCCATTTCAGACATTATACCTAAGTTAAGTATAATCCTGTCATCTAAGACTGTAGCTTGATATTGCCTATGTTTAAAGGTACAAAAATTAAACCATTTGGTATACGTTTTCAACATCTTTATCTTGGTTTAGATTTATATTTCTGAAATTCAGCCTTTTGTAATTTTTTTCAATTATGGCTTATGAAGAGATATTTGAATTTTGCCTAGCTGATTAATAAGGAAAAGTGGCCTAAACTTTTATATTATTCTCTTATGCAACATTAAAATTCAATTTAATGAGAGTTAATCTGAGTCCATGCATTTAGTTGTGTAGAAATAGTAACATTAAAAATAATATTTTCTAAATTTTCATGCAAGTTCTATATTTGTGTTTCCATTCTTCTTAAACTTGCTTTATCTTAGAGCAACTGGGAAAATTAATCAGAAGAAACTATCTCTGAGCCACAGTTATAGTTTCACAAAGGTTGTGGCTCAAATGTCCATTTTTCCCTCCTCCCATACTATCCCTGCTTCCAGACCCCTCTATATGAAAATAAGCTGCTAATTCTCTGGCTTGATTGGAGCACAGGAGTTTTCTCTGAGACTTGCTATGAGCTCATATTCAATTGTGGTATGTAGCAATTTTGAATCTGACCCCATCGATTGCTCACAGTGATGCTAAGCGCCCCAAGCACTATGGCATATGCTGTTTTTGTATTAAGGATCTTTTATTCTCCTCTTCCTACCCAGGCAGAAATAATTATCATTTCAGTTTCATGACCATTTCAGGTGTCTTCTCATCAGGTGTCTTCAAGATAAGTTCTTACAATATCACCTTCATTTTACCTTCTCTGTACATCATTTAAGGTCTTTTAGAACTTAAACATTTTGGTACAAATAACCAACAAGAATGAAGGTGATTTCTATTTTGTGTGTGTGTGTGTGTGTTTGTTCTCTTGTATTCTTCCTCTTGTGTGATGAATTAGAGAACAGTATACAGACTTGAATAGGTACAAAAGTAGGAAATTAAATATTGTTAATATCATACATATTTTATATTTTACTTTTTTTCTTATAATTACCTGCTAAAATTTCCTGATGATACAGATATAGAAAGTAGACAAATATGATTTTGAAGAAAAAAATAGAACAACTTCCCAATGTCTTAAAACCAGTTAAGGCAAATTTTTGGAAGTTCTGGAAAACTTCCTGAGGAATGGTGTTTTCTAAGTCCAGAATAAAGGAAAGGAACTAGAGAGACATGAACTTTGTTATTTCTATTATTTTAATATTAAGAGCTTTTGTGTCATTTGGATTATTCTCTTAGATTCAATTATTTTACTCCTTCTGAGAGTATACATATTGGCTCTATAAAACATCAACAGTAAAAGGAGAATTAGAGATTATTTAAGCTAATCTTCTTGACCAAAGGAGAATATTAAGACTCAGAATGGATAAATAACAAAACTGAGCTTTGAGTATCGACCCCAAGAGTTAAGCTTTTCACACATGAACTTTTGTTTTGATCCAAAGCAAAGTATGTTGGAATTACATTAATTACATTTAAATTCCTTTAAAAGAATGAATGATTAATTCTAGATGCATTTTAAAATTATATTTTATGATTTGGAGCTAAAAAATTGATGTCCTCCAAAAGTTTAAGCTTATAGCTCATAGAGTAGAAAATTATTTGTTTTCACTAATAATAATAAATAATTGTTAATAATGATTATTAAAATAATAAAGAGGTTATTATGTATTCTAAATATCAATTTCGTATTATGCTCCTAAACATTATATCTCCTTAAATTCTAACATGAATTTTAGAAACAAGAGGTATCATGTGTCTATTCCTGTTACAAAATGTCTTAATCTATCATATTACAAATATTCAATTTTATAACTAACTTCCCTTAAGATGCATATGCAAATGATAGGGCTGCTCATCAAATCAGACTATACTTTATTTCTGTTGTATCACAATTTAAAGTAAAGCATAATTTTTTTAATATACCAACAAAATTGTCATTCTGGGAAATAGCCTTCATAATATATACTAAGACCATATAAAATGAATTATTATTGCAACTAAGTGTGCACTGTGAAATGACTTAGCAAAACACTAGCTTGCATACCATATTCTTGTCTTGCTTAACAATTGCAATAAAATAGGAATGATAGGGCTATAAAAAATAGTGTAGAATTAGAAACAGAAATTATTGTGTATTACATTGACATTTGATATGAAGCACTGTAGCTAGCTGACAGTAATCTTAATGAGTATCACACTAGAGATATTAAAGTATATGTTGCTATCTATTAACAATCAGACACTCAAATATATTATATCATGTATACATTTTCATGCTCCTTTAACAATGCTCTTATTTCAGTTAACAAGACGTTGACATCTTATTCCGTAAGAAATTTGAAAATTAAGTTAAACCATCAATAAAAATCACTAGAGGTCTGGGGATATAGCTCAGTGGGTAGAGTGCTTGCTTCACATGCACAATATCCAGCACCACACACACACACAAACACACACACACACAAAAATCACTAGACACAATATATTAAAATGCAGACAATTTAAATGATTTTGAAACTTTAAATGTGGAAGAAAATGAAATTCAACTGGAAAGATACATCATTTGGTGATGGGATTCAGAAAATTGTGTAAGATTTGGCTATTGGCTCACCAGGTGGATAATTGGATTTTGCGTACATCTATTCCCAAAAGATGAGCAGTGTGTGTGCTTGTATTTAAATACACAAGCAACGATATAATTTGTTCTCTATATTTCTTTCATCACTATTATATAATCTAAATGTATATTTCAATATTTAGGATTCTTTCAATTAATATATCAGAGATTTTAACCTAAGTGAAGTAGGGGTAGAATTCCTTTTGGGTGGTGGCGGTGAAAAATGAGAGTTGAATTTTTACTTTAAAAATCCAAGAAATAAACAAATCAACAAAAAGACAAGGAGGAAGCTGAACCAAACTTACATTTGGATCTCAAACAATAATTTGTCCACTCATGTTTTCCTTATTTGCATTAGTTTTATTATTTTTTTGCATTTGTTTTCTACATGATAGACAACTTGGAAAAATACCCACTTTAGAATCTCTATATTTGAAGCTTTCTCTCATTTCTAATTTTACAAGCCAAGATAAAGTTCCTAGTTATCTCTGCCAGAGTTCATTTTCTACTCATGGCCAGGGTTTACTTAGATAATGAAAGGATGAAGAAGTTCTCATGGAATCAAAAGCATTTGGAGTAGTGCAGATTTTGTGTAAGGGCCTCCTATTCTAAGGGGTGATAAGCAGACCAAATAATTATTGCCTTGCGTACATTATTATAGTGCATATAAAATTTAGAGAAACTATTTGTAGTCTTATTTTAGGTGAATAAATCCTAGATTATTATTGAGTATCTATTGAGTGTGTTCTAGAAGATGTGCTGGGATTCCACAGTGGGGGGGAAAAAAAGAACAACTTTATTGCCCTTACACAGTAGAAATTCCAGTATGCAGATAAATTAGACAAACAAATATAAAAACTGCCTTGTCATTGACATCGTGTGAAATAAAGGGATATAGAATGATATAGGGTAGCCACTGATAATATGGAAAAGTGAAGAACAAAATGAAAGTTTAACAGCTTGTGCAGTCTCTGAGTTGGGAAAGATTATTGGTCCTACTAAAGATTGGAGAAACAATCAGATCATGTGTGAACTCAAATGCCTGGAGTATAAATTTTATTTTAAATGCATTGAGAAGTCTTTGAAGCATTTCAACCCAGGGAGCAATATGATTTCATATGTATTTTAAAATGATTTTCCCTTGCTGTTATGTGGAGAATGACTCAGGAAGAAGATCAAAGTCTTCTTACTGGGTGAGGTACTGAGAGAAATGGAGAATTCAGGCTAACTCCACATTTGATGGCTT
This sequence comes from Geosciurus inauris, assembly GCA_004024805.1. NCBI lineage: Eukaryota > Metazoa > Chordata > Mammalia > Rodentia > Sciuridae > Geosciurus > Geosciurus inauris. The sequence continues at coordinate 14,849 of PVHX01025057.1, read as the reverse complement.
GAGTAAGTAGAAGGTGCTTTCAAGAACTAAAATGAAGATGATTTGTTTATGAAAAAGTAACTGTGATATGAAGAAATCTAGAGCTTGCTACAGCGCATGACAATATTGAAGTGACTGAGAGATAAACGGAAAAATATTAAGTAATTATATGCATAATTCTGGATGTTAAAGTGAGGGCAGAAGCTGCTTGTAGAGTAGTGTGTCATCTCATGTGGATTTCATGGCACTGATTCAGAGACATAGGGGTCTACACTGTGATTTTTCCTTCCTATTATGGCTTGTTATAAGTTATACATAGATCATTTTCCCACCAAAGATATCTCTATAATATTAGTGATTAGTTTTTGGTTCCTACGGTTCAAATGCACCATTGCCTGAACCATGTGTAGAGACTTTTGTAAAGCTAGAATACTTTAGATTGAAAAAATTCCTTCAGTAAATTACTGCAGGGTTTTTTGGAGAAGGAAAACAGGGAACTTATAGAAACTACATGTGCCATGATTTTTCCATCATCCTTCCATTGGCTTCATTGTCTGAAAAGTGGCTCTGATTTGGTAACTGACAGACTTGTTTGGCTGATGTTGTTCCTAAAACAAAGTACCTGAGGTGAGCACTTTATAAAAAGCTTTTTTTAACTCACAGTTCTGTAGATTTGGGATCATGGTACTGGAATCCTTTACCTGTGCTGAGGGCTTCATGGTGGGTGGCAACACAACATAGAAGGTGCATGCAGAAGAGAGGTATCACGTGGTGAGATAAAAAGTAAGAGATCAGGGAGAGACCACGCTCTTTTTTTATAAACAACCAACTCTTGAGTGAAGTGGTCCCATCCAGCAAAATTTGATTAACTCTCATGAGACATTGTTAATCCATCCACAAGGATGGAGCCCCTGTGACATGACCATCTTCCACTCAGTCTTAGCTCTTAAAGTTTCCACCACCTCAACACCACACTGGGGACCAAACGTTTAGCTTACAACACTCTGGGCCACAAATAATACCCAAAGCATAGCACTGATCATGGACAATGGCTTTTCCTTGGGACCGCTTCCCTCCGTCTCTTGAGTAAGCAAAACCCTTGTTTGCTGCACCTTTATTTTTACTTTAGAAACAATGAATTTGTTAATCATCTCCAAAGCTCTTTAAAGATGGACCTCTTTAACCACCAATCTACTGTTACTGCTCATTGCAACTATTTTGACCATCTAGCTCTTGACATTTAAGTTCTACCCCCTGACATCTAAAGATATCAATTCCTTTATATCATAATCATTTCTTACCTCTGGCCCACAAAAGGGAGCTAAGGTTTTCAAAGACTGTAGTGACCCCTGTAGCATATTTTTCAAAACTTTATTGAATGGAGTGTCCTTTGGACTAGACCAGGATGAATGTAGTCAGCCAATGAGTATTCTTGTTTTATGTTGAATATGTTTTGTAATTCCTGGTTCTCTAACATTATGATCCTTTCATTTATTATCAATGCATTTTTGACATTTTTACTTCATTTAAAATAGTCATTTTATGTAAGTTTTAAAGAGAGATCCTGTTCCAAAATAATATTGCTTCCCAAAATTCTTGTCAAGGTATTCCTTCTTGTATCACAGGAGAGTTCTCCCATATCAAGAAACTCTCCCTTCTACAATTTTATGTTCTTCCCTGCTATGTTAAACACCCACAAGGTCCAGATGCACCTGGACAATACCTATTAACCAGATTCTAAAACTTCTTTGTTTAAGTTACGTCTCCTCCCTTTAAAAGCCCAGTCAGTCTGTGCGAGATACCAGATATATTTTTGGCCTGGTTGCCCAGAAAAGGACATAAGAATGAATCCTAAAGCAGGAAAATTTTACTTTGTAGAGCATAACATGATCTTTAGACGAGAAGGAGAATCTGTCTTCTAACAGGGATAATACGCCACTTTAATATGCAATTAGTTTAGAGGAATCTGCAAGCACAAATTTTTCCATTGTATCTGCCTTATTGACCCTACACCAATCATTCCCTGTTATATCCTACTCATTTTTGCAAAAAACATAACATTAAATCTTTAGTAAAACATGAAGCCAAAGCATAAAGTTACAGATATAAAATGCATGTGAAAAATATAAAGAAAACTAATTAGCTGAACCTGTTTCATTATAAAAGGAAAAGAAAAAGGAAATATTAATTTATCTTACTAAAGAGATTTTTCTCAGCGTTAGGACAATTCCTTTTTTGCTAGCAGATTTCAATAGCTTGAAAACGGTGGTTTGCTCATAATATGTTTAAATATTCAAATGAAACTATATAGCACAATCATCTTTTATGGATGTATATGTAAATAGATATAAGTGTTTGCCTAATGTGTGGCTAATTTGTGACATTATGGATAAGTGTTTACCTAATGTGTGGCTAATTTGTGACATTATGGTGACATTTAGATAATTACTTTGATTTTCAGATACTTTGTTCATTGAAGAGAAGATACCAATTAAAACAAAAATGATGGCATAGTGGTTTGTTATGAATGTTAGAAATAATACCTATAAGGCTCTCCATATATAGTACATAGGAAGAAGCTAATAAAAGTTTCTTGAATAAGTGAGTTTTTAATTGTTCAATGCAGAAAAATACATTACTTTGATTCTGTTGGAATGGAGGAATGTTTGAAAAAATAAAGGGTAAGCTGTTTATGTTACCATTTTCAACTTCTATTCTGAGGAGATCTACAGTTGCCAAGATTTCTTACATATTCTGAGTAAAAGGAATCAATAATTTCAGACCAGATGGCACTCAAAACTCCACTGATATATTTTAAAGAATTTCATGATAAAAAGTAATTTATAAAGAAATATGCAGGTTAACATGTAAGTTTAAATTTTTATTAACTTAACAAATTCATTAAATCCTATGTATACTGACTCTCTTTACAGTAACTTAGATGTTGCAGATTATTTTATGAAACTCTCATTGTTCTAAAATATTTTAGAAACCCTCTTAGACTTTTTAGAGTCAACATATGGAGAACACAACAACACACACAACACACACAAACACATGTATACAGACATATTATTTGGCAACCAACCCTTATTTCTTAAATCTATTATCCCATTTAGTTATCCCACCAATTTTATTCATAAACATAAAACAGACTAGACAAGAGCAAGTCAACTCAGACAAATGTGTCCTAAAATATGAAGGCAAATCCAAAAAGACAGCTCTATGACTTGTTTGGAAAAAGCAACGTCACCAAAATACACGAATGATCTGCCAAAGAAACACCTTGAAAGCTATAATTGATTTTATTTTCATACATACAATGTTATCGTTAGTACGTTTGTTTCCCTTCCAACATTCTTATAAAAACTTAATCTCCCATTCAACAATATTAAGAGGTACGTGTTGCCACCTGCACAACAGTTCATTCATGGCTAAATGGAGCAGTCAATGAGGGGATGGAGAAAAGACAGACAAACACACAAATAGAAAAAAAAACAGGTTCTGGTGGTTCAGCCATATCCTGATGGCAGAAGACTGACCATGAGCAAGCTTGGCATGTTTATTATACAGGTTTAAACATCAAAAGTTTTATTGTGAGAAAGTTTCCTCAAGATAAATAGTACTAAAGTTGAAGGTATAAATGGCCCAACTAAAACTTATCAGTTTGTGCCCATAATTCTCTATCCCTGGGAGCTGACATTTGAACCCAAGGTTAAGAGCAATAAATTCTGTGGCTAGCACAGAATCTTCCTTTGAACAGGGCATCACCATAGCAACTGGGCAATCTCGAATCAACACCGTTGCCCCAAGAGTTCTCCAGAGGGGTATTGCCTCTGTCATAGGACAGTTCGTAACCTATCAGTTGCTGCTTCTGACAGGTGGAGAATTTAGGGAGTGATTAGGCCATGAGGGTTGTACCCTCAAGAATATTGTTTTAATAAAAGAGTCTGAGGGAGTTAGTTCCTATTTATTTATGTATTCACTTTGCTTCTTTTCATAATTGTATTTATTTATTATCAGTAAAATGTAATTTTGATATATTATATATACATGGATTATAATTTATTCTAATTAGGATCCCATTCTTGTGGTTGTACATGATGTGGAGTTTCACTGGTGATGTAGTCATACATGAACACAGGAAAATTATGTCCAATTCTTTCTACTGTCTTTCCTATTCTTATCTACTTCCTATTCTCCTTTATTTATTTTTGTCATGTGTGGACACAGTATTGATCCAGAAGGTGCCATCTTGGAAGCAAATGGCAGCCCTCACCAAACATTGAAACTTGATCTTGGACTTTCTATATTCTAAAACTCTGAGAAACGAATTTCTGTAGTGTATAGATTACCCAGTCTCAGGTATTTTGCTACAATAGCAAAAATTGACTAAGACATGAAATTAATGCTTATTTCTTTTGGAGGGGGTACTAGGGATTGAACTCAGGGGTACTCGACCACTGAGCCACATCCCCAGCCCTATTTTGTGTTTTATGTAGAGACAGGGTCTCACTGAGTTGCTTAGCACCTCGCCATTGCTGAGGCTGGCTTTGAACTCATGGTTCTCCTGTCTCAGCCTCCCTAAGTGCTGGGATTACAGGCTTGAGCCACCACGTCCGGCTAACATTAGTTTATTAAAATATTCTATATCATCTCTGGAGGTCTACCATCTCAATTTCCATAAGAATAAGGGGTTTTACGTGATGTATTATTTTAACATGATATTTTGTTGATCATGAATTTCTGAATAGATATTAGTGGGCTGCTAAATTCAGTGAAAATTATGGCTTTATCTGATATATATTATATATGTTTGTGTATATATATATCAATAAATATATAGTACTTTAAAAATGTCCATGTTAAAATAAATATAATATGTATCAATTTCAATGTCAAAAAGAGAAATTCTGTCTCAGGTATTAAGATAACCAAAACCCAAACAATATCAAGATGTAAAATTGTCATGCACACACTCAATTTCTGGGAGGCTGAGGCAGGAGGATTGTAAATTCAAAGCCAGCCTTATCAATGGTGAGATGCTAAGCAACTCAGTGAGACCTTGTATCTAGAAAAATACAAAATAAGGCTGGGGATGTGGTTCAGTGGTTGAGTGCGCCTCAGTTCAATCCCCAGTGCCTTAAAAAAATGTTTTTATTTAGTTAAAAAAATCTAATAAACATAGGAAAAAGTAAACATACAAGTTTAAATATTTCCTCTTATCTTTTTATTAAAATTCTAGAGTTTTCTAATGATGAGATTGAGGAAAATTATTTAAAGAACTTTTGTAAATAACCTAAAAAGCCTGAAAAAAATTGACTGTATCACTATTTTAAAATTATTCTATTAAAATTTTATACATACAATGAATTTGAAGGTGTGAAATATTTTGTACAGCAAACACACACATTTATCAACAATACGTGTCAATAATGAAGTTTTTTTGGGGGGGCTCGATGTTCTCTCTCTCTTTTCAACTCACCGATAATCTAAATTTTGTTTCAATCATCTTCATGACATTTTAAGATCAATAGATTGTTTTTAGAATGATTTCAGGCTTCCACAAAAATTGATATAATAGTACAGGGTTTCTAAGTAGTCCCCACAGTTTCCTTTGTTATTAGCATCTTGCACAAGAGGCACTTTCTTTAGAGTTGATGATCTCTTGTTTATAATTATTCACTGAAGATTAAAATTTACATTAGGATTCTTCTGTGTTGTATGATCCATGGCTTCTGAAATTTTTGTAATGTCACATATCCAGCATTTTCACCACTGATAGTTTCACCCTCTTCTCCAGCCAGTTATCACAATGACTTCTTGGCAATCATTAATTTTTCACAGTCTCTGTAGTTTTTTCTTTTCTGTAATATCATATATTTGGATAATGTAGTATGTAAACTTCAAACAGCCTTCGTAGACTCAGCAGCATGCATTCTAGTCACCTCTGTGTCTTTTTGTGGTGCTGTAACTCATCACTTTTTATTGTTGAATAATATTCTATTAGAAGGATGTAATATATTTTGTTTTTCCCTGTATTGAAAGACATCCTGATAGTTCCAAGTTTTGACAATAAAACTTCTATACCATTTGTGTGCAAGTTTTTATGTCTACATAAAATTTCTATTCATTTGCATAGCATGATTTTTGAATTGTAATATAAGAGTATGTTTACTTATGCAAGAAAACAATAGTCTTTCAAAGTATTTTTACCTTTTTGTATTCCCATCAGCAATGAGTGAGTTCATGTGTTCCATATTCTCATCAGCATTTGATGTCAGTATTTTTCATTTTAGCAATTCCAAGAGGTATGTAAAGGTACCTCATTTTAATTTGCAATATTCTCATTACATGTGGTATGTGTATCTTTGGTGAGGTGTCTGTTCAGATCTTTTGTCCATTTTTTAATTGGTTTGCTTGTTTTCTTAGTGGTGAATTTTGAGGAGTATTAGTGTACTGTGGAGACAAGTCCTATATTAATTAGATACATATTGTGCAAATACATTCTCTGTGCCTCTGGTCTATCTTTCACAGAGTAAGAATTTTTAGTTTTAATGAAGTTTAATTTATCAAATTTTATTTCATGGAATATCTGTTGTTATTTTTAAAACTCATTGACAAACTAAAGTCATCTAGATTTTCTCCTATGTTATCTTCAATAAATTTTAGTTTAACATTTTACATTTAGATCCATTATCTATTGAAGTTGATCTTTGTGAAAAGAGTAATATTTACGTCTGGACTCATTTTTCTGCATGTGGCTGATCTTGCTGTTCTACCACTATCTATTGAAAAGATTACCCTATTCCAATGAATTGCCTTTGATTCTTGTCAAAGTTCAAATGAGTATATATGTATGGTTTGTTTCTGGGCTCTCTATTATGTTCCATTTTTTGATTGTATTTTTTTAATAGTACTATATAGTGCCTTGATTACTATAGCTTTACAGTAACTCTTGAAGTTGAGTAGTGTCTGTCTTCTTTGTTATTCTTCAATATTGTGTTAACATTTTGAGTCTGCCTTTTCATATAAAATTTGAAATCACTATGTCTATATGCACAGAGTAAGTTGCTGGGATTTTTGATAGGGATTGTATTAAACCTACAGTTCAGGTTGGGAAGAAATTACAACTTACCAATATTACAATGTTGAATATTTCTACTCCAAAACATGGATTATCTCTTCATTCGAGCAGTTTTTGGTTTTGGTTTTGTTTTGTTTTAATGTACTGAAGATGCAACACAGGTCCTCACATGCTAGGCAAGCACTCTACCCCTGACTTACAATCCCTGACCTTTCTATTTTATTTTTTAGGCAGGGTCTTGCTAAATTGCCCAAGCTGGCCTTGAACTAGCTATATTCCTGCATTAACCTCCCAACTAACTGGGATAACAGGCAGGCACCACCAGATTCAGCTCTGTGAAGTTTTCTCATGATTTTTTTCATGAGGGTTTTGTAGATTTCTTCATATTCCCCTTTATATATTATATGAGATTTATACTAAATGTCTGTTTTGTGCTAGTGTAAATAATATTACATTTTAATTTCAAATTCTAATGGCTAATTGATGATATATAGAAAAAGCAACTAACTCTGGTGCACTAAACATGCCAATTGCCACACTATCATTGTTTATTACTTCCAGTTTTTTCTTGGATTCTTGGAATTTTCTACCTAGACTATCATCTAAACTATGAACAAAGATAGTTTAATTTCTTCATTTATGATCTATATAAACCTTGTTTTCTTTCCTCATCTTATTTATTAACTAGGATTTTCAGTACCTTGTTTAGCAAGAGGGATGAAGGAAAACTCTTAGTCTGGTTCTTTATCTACTATCTAGTTTCTCACTTAAAAATAACCAACTGTAGGTATTTTGTAGCTTATCAACTTAAGTTACATTCTCTTCCTACTTTGTTCATGGTTTTTAAATATAAATGTTTGCTGGATTTTGTGGAAAGTTTTTTCCCCATCTGTTGATGTGATCATGTGATTTTTATTTTTTACTGTGTTGATGTGATAAACTACATTAATTAATTTGAATAGTGGATCAGTTTTATATAACTGTTCTTGTGAAATGGATTAGAAGTGTTCCTTTGCTTCTGTTTTCTGAAGCATATGGTAGAGGATTGGTATTTGTTTCTGTTCATTAGATCTGAACCTCTTATTTTTAATATTTTCAACAATAATAGTGAATTTGTCTACTTCTTTCAGTTTTATGACTTTTATCTCTGTCATTGGGTGAATGACATTAAATGGTGTCACTGGGTGAATAACATTAAGGATTCTATAGAGCTGGGTATTGTGATACCACCAGCATTCCTTTTTGACTTTGAATTGCTTTAGCTATTTTGGGTCTTTTATTCTTCCAAGTGAATTTTAGGACTGCTTTTTTTTTCTTTTGATTCTGTGAAGAATATCATTGGTATTTTGATGGGAATTGCAATGAATATAAGGCTTTTGGTATTATGGCCATTTTGACATATTAATTCTAACTATTCAAGAACATCTTCTTCAATTAACAAGGTTTTCTTTAATTTCTTTCTTCAGTGTTCTCTAGTTTTCATTTCAGAGGTCTTTCAGTCTTTTACCTCCTTGGTTTATTTATTTCCAAGATTTTTTTTTGTGGTTATTGTTAATGGGATAATTTTTCTGATTTCTTTCTCAGCAGATTCATAATTGGAGTATAGGAAAGCCATTAATTTGTATATGTGATCTTGTATGCTGCTACTTTCTGTATTTATTTATCAGCTCCAGAAATCTTCTAGTGGAGTTTTTTTTTTCTTTCTAAATAGAGGATCATATCCTCAGCAAACAGAAATAATTTGACTTCTTTTTTTCTCTATTTTCAGTCCTTTATTTTTCCTTTCTTGCCTGATTGATCTGACTAAAGATTCAAGAACTATGTTGAATAGAAGTGGTGAGAGTAGATATCCTTGTCTTGTGTCTGATTTTAGAGGAATGCTTTTCAAGTTTTCTCCATTCAGTTTGATGTTGGCCTTGAGTTTGTCTCCTTTTTACTTTTTATTTATTCTTCAAGAAATATTTCATCGAGTATGTTTTGTACTGCAGGCTTAGTGGTTATTAATTCTTTCTTTTTTTCTGTTTATTACAGAAGATTTTTATTTCATGTTAAATTCTGAAGGATAGTTTTTCTGGATTCAGTAATTTTGTTTGGCCCCTGCTGTCTTTCAGGTCTTTGTATATATTTTTGCAAGCCCTACTGACATTTAGGGTATGGGTTGAGAAATCAATTGAGATTCAAATGGTTTACCTCTAATGGTTACTTGCTGTACATCTTTGTCTTTGGTCCAGTGTAGATGATGGGGAGTCCTGGATTAGGGCAAGGGTAAATTTCTTAAAATGACTATTTTGTCAATGCTATGACACTACAAATACATGAAAATGTACACATGCATACTCATTAATTTTTTAAGGAGAAGAAAATTTATTTTCACATTAAAAGTCATTCTCCTGAATCGTGAAATAATTGGTGAATTTTAGTTTTGCATCATGTCCATCTAAATTCTCCAATTTTGGTTTTTTTGTGTGTCTGAGTTTAACCTAGAAATTCTAAGGTAAATTTCTTCATAGTTAGTAGTGGATCTCCTAATGACAAACACAAATTTAATTTTGGTTCAAGTGTTAAAATTACTTTTGCATGTAGGCACTCATAGAAAATATTTTAATTATTTTGGAAATAGTTTTACTTCTTTTTCCTGATCTTGATTTATGTTAAAAAATACCCATTTTAAAAATCGAATAAAAGCACAATGTTTTCCATTTTTCATTTAGTTATCACAATTCAATTGTCACAAATAATTATAAAGACAGTGTAAATAAATTATAATAGTGTCACTCTGAAGTCAAAAATCCAGGTTGCAATTCTGGTATTGCAGATCTCAGTTATGGAGCTTTTGGCAAGAAACAGATCCCACAGAGTGTTTTGGTAAATATTAAGTAGTGTATACAGACCAAGTTGAGTCTTATTCCTATTATAATTCCATTAAAAAATATAAGATAAATTAAAAATACTAAAGTGAAAAAATTCTTTAGTAGAAAATATAAGGTACATTAAAAATACTAAAGTGAAAAAATTCTTTAGTAATTCATTAATTTATCATTTTCTCATTGAAATAAAAGTTGCCTCTCAAATGGGTGTAAATTTTATAATATTATTTTTATTTTCTAGGTAGCTTTTTCTATTAAGTTATATTGTATATTTATTTAACACCTGTTTTAGGGAGCTTTTAATAATTTCTTAAAGAGAAGGTGATTTGATTGTAGTGTTTGAATCTGACATAGCTTTAAATTTGCATTCACATGATATTTATTTTCTGTTATCTTATTTGAAAAATATTATGGATAAACTATTAATAATGCATTGATAAATTATCTTAATCAAAGCAATGTCTGCAAAATTTTGAATTTACACAGTATCCAAATAGCCTCTAACTTTAGAATATCTTACAAAAGCATAGAGGGAAGAGCTTTATTCTGTTTCAAAGTTTTAATTTTTTTACAAACATCTATTTTATTTATATACCTTGATATAAATAAATATCACATGAAAATAAGTAATTTTAGCTTGTGGATTGTGTATCTACATGGCAGAAAAATAAATATATTCTGGTATATTATTTAGAAATAGACTTAAAATATACAATATTTTCAAATGTCAGGGATAGGAGAAAAAACTATGGTTTAAAATCTTGATTATTAATAAAAATATTTATCCTACACATTAAAAAAATAATTCAGGCTAGATTTTCCAACTGTTGTCATGGCAACATACATTTTGCCTAATATGAATAAAACTACCTCTAGACAAAACGGTGTACTATGATATGTAGCGAACACTTTACTCTTTTAATCAATTTTAAATAAACTTTATTAATGTACATTATACATTTTCTAACTCAAAGGAAAACAAATAATTCTAAATTATCTATGGCATTATATCATTGTCTTCATTTTAGGTATCATTTAAAAATTTATTCTACCTACTGTGTAATCACCAAGCATTTCTAGAAACAATTTTATATCAATTATTCTAACATTCAAAACTATTCTACAATCATTTAAAGAAAAAATAAATTTTAGCATTCATGAATTTTAGATTACAACTGAAATCCATGGGCATGTTAATGTGGATAAAAATCTTTTTAAGAAGGTATGTTTCTTTTCAACATCCTATTTTTACCACAAAGACGTAACAGGCTAAAATATTTTTTTCAATATAATAAAACTTTACATTTTCATAGTATACCAATATATTCTAACTTTAGAATGTTTTAACATGACAGCATGAAGAAAAATAACTTGTTAAATATTCCAAATAATATTCAATTTTTAATTTTCTTTCCTACTGGAATCAGTCACTATGTTAAAAAATTGATCTTGACTTTTTCTTAATCTAAGAAAAAATATTCTTACAAAAATGGGTGAAATTGATTTTCACCTAACTATTGAAAAAATATTTTCCATTTTAAGTGATTAAATTGAATGCCAGGTTATTATCACATACAATTAGTACCTCATTATGGAAGAAAGATATATATCTATAATTATTTAAATTTTATCCAGGTTATTACTGCTAAAAATGAGTAAGAGCTACTAAATTATAAATAATTACTTCTAAACTATTTATATTCCTAACCCTAGAAGCCTCTTGGATTGAAACTAACCCATGAGGTACTATGGTACAGATAACTGAGAAAAAGGAGTAAAAGGGAAAAACAAACATTCTGGGTGTTTCAGTTAGAATTTGAATGAGTGAATATAGTTACTCTCTCCTTGTACTGTATAGGCATCTTCAGATTTATGAATTTGTTCAGCAGGGTTTCCATTCTAGGTGTAGATTCATGCTATTTATTTAATATGAAATATTAAAAATTTGACAGTAGAAGAAAATATTTAAAATAAAGAAATTTTAAAGTAAAGAAATATTTAAAACTTGACAGTAGAAGTTGTGTAAATTTGAAACACCAGTCTAGGATTTCAACATGGAAGATAGGATTCAATGAAACGTGGAGTCTGAGTTCAGCATATGTTGCTTCTTAGTCACTGGTGTTAAAGTGTTGGAAAATAAGATTTTTAACCAAAGTTTATCTGACCTCCAAAATATAAAATGGTCTCTTATGACATACTTTCCTTACAAGAGTAAAAGTCATTACGCTAGAGAACCTGCCTCCCTAAGCAATAGTGGTAAAGCATGCCACATTTTACTCAGGCTGTGAAAGGACACCGTTAAGGACAAGTGTATAATCACGTCTGTTAAAGAGAACATCTTCCCTAAAGAATGCTGGTTAAGCCGGGCGTGGTGGCACAAGCCTGTAATCCCAGCACTTTGGGAGGCTGAAACAGAAGAATCATGAGTTCAAAGCCAGCCTCCGCAATGGCGAGGCACTAAGCAACTCAGCGAGACCCTGTCTCTACATAAAACACAAAATAGGGCTGGGGATGTGGCTCAGTGGTCGAGTGCTCCTGAGTTCAAACTCCAGTACCAAAAAAAAAAAAGAAAGAATGCTGGTTAAACATTAACTAAAAGCTAGTTAGACCTGCTTTTCAATATCCTTAAAGCTGCTTACACATGGCACTTTATCACTTGCATCTTTTTGACATACTTTCTAAAATTACACAATTTCTTTATATTAGAGATCACTGACCTCTTTTTGTAGAGAAGGCATTCATACCTCAATAGCAATGCTTTTGTAAAAACTCTTCTGTTTCTTAGATGGTTAATGTTATTCCTGAAACATCTCTGAGGCTTCTAACTAAAGAATTTCTGAAGAATCTGAAATGCTACCCATTAGGACATGTGACATCCAATATATCAACGCAGCCTAAACTATCCTTTCAATTTTACTCCAAATCATAATAATCATGCTGTTGCTTTCATGCCTCAAGTTCAGAGGTATATTGCAAAGTGCCTTATGCACTTACCCAGAGATATTGCCAAAGACAAAACTTTAAATTTTCCAATATTTCTTCTTTTCTCTAATCCATTCTTTCCAACTTTCCTATTTCTATAAGATTATAACTTTATTGCATGTTACAAGAAATGTCCAAATTAATTATAGATATTAATCTGTTACTAGTATGTGATATTTCACAACTGTCTCCCTTTCCACTGTCATTTTCAACCATCCTGCAATCATCATATCTTATTATTTCATTCATGCTCTAGAATATCTTAGTACAATTTTAATTAAATATCCCTTGCTAGAAGTTATTTTCAAAACAAGCAATTACAGCAACAAAAATCAGAATAGGTAAGAGCAGCTCATACACTAGTCATCTGAATTTTGTGTTCTCTTTATCAATCAAATTACAACTCAACTACAAATTCTATACCCTTCATACTATGAAAGAGGGTTTTTTTAATCTAAATATATTTGAAACTCTTCATCTTCAAAATGCATAGTACAGGGAACCTAGACTATTATTGAGCAGTTATTTGAATTCATTTTATGTTTGGTACCAGGGATTGAAGTCAGGGGCACTCAACCACTGAGTCACATCCCCAGCCCTTTTTGTGTTTTATGTAGAGACAGGGTCTCATTGAGTTGCTTAGGGCCTCACTAAGTTGCTGAGTCTGGATTTGAACTCGTTATCCTCCTGCCTCAGCCTCCAGAGCCACTGGGATTACAGGCATGCGCTTCTGCGCCTGGCAGTTATTCATTTTAATGAATCCCATACTAGATTTTATGATATTTAACACTTTTCACCTCCATTTTATCATTTACCATTTTATCATGGAGACATTCTGTATGTACTTAAAGATCCATATCCAGTAATTTAATTTTCTTCTTAAAATATCTTTTTTTTCCAAAGGTAAATTCTCCTTCTGGAAAACTCATGGGCTCTGAATACTTCACATATATTTACCTTATATTGAATTTATTAACATCAACTCCACTAACTTTATCCGTGTAACCATTTAGGACGTGGGCTTCTGCCACACTGCTTCCTACACAGTGCCATAGGCAGTCCATATATATTCAATGCAAGATTGTTCAGTCAACAAAAGCATTAAGTAACTAACTGCTACTTGTGTGATGGTAATTTTCTTTAAACATTCTCATTTTAATGTCTTATTCTTAATACCTTCTTTGCACAAATAATTTGTAGTTTGAAATTATCACCTGACAATAAAAAAGTTTGCTAATTTCTCCCATCATTTCAGCACTTTGCATTTTGCTGCTTCAGCTCTTTCCTGGCCCTTCAACCCTCCTATAATCAGCTGAGTGCTCTCCAGTGACACATTTTCAATGTGCACTATGGGTGACTTCCCACAGGCTTCTAGCACCTCTGACAACGTATCAAAAGGATGAAACACAATCATTTTTTTCCTTCAGTTTAAAAAACACTTGATAGGATGTTTTCGTAGAAATAAATGGGAAAATCTGTCTAGAAATGCTACATAAAAGAGATGTAGGCAAACTTTATAACCATTTAAAGTTACTTGCAAAGGAAACTCCACTAAGATTCTGATAAGGTTTTTACCTTATTAAAATGTTCTCCTTTTTTAGCCAGGCGCGGTGGCGTAAGCCTGTAATCCCAGCACTTAAGGAGGCTGAGACAGGAGAATCGTGAGTTCAAAGCCAGCCTCAGCAACAGCAAGGCACTAAGCAACTCAGTGAGACCCTGTCTCTACATAAAACAGAAAATAGGGCTGGGGATGTGGCTCAGTGGTCGTGTGCCCCTGAGTTCAAGCTCCAGTATCAAAAAAAAAAAAAAGTTCTCTTTTTTGATGCCTGTTCTTTACTCTATGTTGTTACAATTGTTATCTGACTAATACTTACCTGTTCTCTATCAGAAGTATACAATTAACACTGACAGCTTAAAGTTGACTTCATTCTATT
>PVHX01025056.1:0-23018 GCA_004024805.1 Geosciurus inauris | reverse complement strand
CCGGGCGCGGTGGCTCACACTTGTAATCCCAGCACTCAGGGAGGCTGAGACAGGAGAACTGCGAGTTCAAAGCCAGCCTCAGCAATGGTGAGGCGCTAAGCAACTCAGTGAGACCCTGTCTCTACATAAAACACAAAATAGGGCTGGGGATGTGGCTCAGTGGTTGAGTGCCCCTGAGTTCAATCCCTGGTACCAAAAAAAAAAAAAAAAAAAAAAAAAGCACTCGTCAAGGTAACTCCCTAGGTGAGCACAGAAGGTGGTGTAAATGGAGCTTTGGTTTGTTTGTAACTCTTTTTTTCTCCCGATTTTTTAAATATTTTTTTAGTTGTAGATGGACACAGGATCTTTATTTATTTATTTTTATGTGGTGCTGAGGATCGAACCCAGTACCTCACGCATGCGAGTCAAGCGCTCTACCACTGAGTTACAATCCCAGCCCCTCCTGTCTGATTTTAAAAGAAGTCTGCACACGTCGATAATTATGAACCTGTCGCTGAACACACACGTAGGGAAATATAGAATTTTTATGACAGTAACACAACAAGAAGAAAGGAGCAAAGTTGCTGTATACAACTGAAGCTGAGTTAGGATTAGCCAAACTAGAATGTTTTTAGTTAAAATGTTAATTGTAATCCTCAGGGCAATGACCGAAAAAAATAACCTAAAATATGTAGGTAAAAAGAAGAGGGCTGGGTACGGTGGCACACACCTATAATCCCAGTGGCTGGGGAGGCTGAGGCAGGAGGATCGCAAGTTCAAAGCCAGCCTCAGCAACTTAGTGAGGCCCTACACAACTTAGTGAGACTCTGTCTCTAAATAAAAAATAAAAAGTGGGTGTGGCTCAGTGGTAAAGCACTCCTGGGTTCAATTCCTTGCACCAAAATTTAAAGAGAGAGAGAAGAGAATCAGAATGGTACACTAGGAAGTTTCTACATAACACACACACACAGACACACAAAATGGAGGAATTGAAAAATAATTTTTAATTAAGACACAATGAACAAATAGCAAGGGCTGGGGATGTGGCTCAGTGGTAGAGTACTTCCCTAGCATGTGGAAGGCCCTGCAATTGATCCTCAGCCCTGCAAGAAAAAAATATATAGCAAAATGGCAGAACTAAACACTTTCATATCAGAAATTACAATAATTGTAAATGTATTAAACTTTACAAATAAAAGGCATAAACTGGCAGAATACATTTTTCAAATGATCCAACTATAGCTGTCCACAAGAAACCCACTTTAGATTCTAAGACAAGTTGAAAATTAAAAACTGGAAAAAGATATGCCATAGAAACAATAACCAAAAAAAACAGCTGGGATAGCTATAATAATTTGAGATGAAAGGATATGAAAACACAATATATCAAAATTTATAGGATGCAGCAAGGTATATAGAGCTATAAATGTCTACATTAAAAAAGAATAAAGACTTAAATCAATAACAACTTTCCATCTTAAAATATTAGAAAAAGAAGAGCAAACCAAACCCAAAGCAAACAGAAGAAAGGCAATGATAGAGATGAGAACAGAAATCATTGGAAGAAACTTTTTAAAAAAGCAATAAACCAAGAGTTGTTTCTTTAAAATAAAATGAATATACAAACATAGAGGGAGAAAATATTTTCTAATCAGAGTATGTAGAGAACTCTTAGAACACAACAATAAGACAAATAACCCAAGTAAAATATAAGCAAATATTTGAATAGGCATTTCTTCAAAGAAGATATACAAATAGCCATGAAATACATACCAATAGTACACAAAAAGATCTCAATAACATTAGGCATTAGGGAAATGCAAACTGAATGTACAAATAAGTGCCATATGTCCACACAATGGAATATTATTTAGTCATGAAAAGGTATGAAATACTGACACACACTTCAACATCATACTAACTGAAAGAAATCAGACACTGAAGGTCACATACATATGGTTCCACTTACATTAAATGGAAAAAATAGGCAAATCTGTAGAAACAAAGTAGGTTAGTGGTTTTCATTAGTAGGAGAAAGAGGGAATTGAGAATTACTAATAGGCTTTCTTTCAGAGGTGTTAAAAATGTTCTAGAATCCAGGGGTAGCGATGGGTACACAATATTGTGAATATACTAAAAACCATTAAATTGTATGCTGTGATGAATTTTATGGTATGTGAATTTGACCTCTGTTTTTTTAAAAAGTAGGAACAGTGCTGAAGAGCTGTTGGTATTTTGGGGGCAAGTAGTAACGCTTTAGTTTCTTTGTTGTCAGTGGAAAAGAATATTTTGTTATATGCAGATGTTAAAACTTTATCGTATATTTGCACACAAATTGCATGTGACTAAAAGTATATTTTCGTTTGTAACCTCTGTTGAGTTTTGTTCAAAAACGCTTTTCAAACCCATGAATAAGATAAATTTTCATCTTTATTTTCTTCTAAATTTTTAATCATTTCCTCTTACTAGGAAGAGAAAAGGAGAGGGAAAGGAGAAGAAGGAGAAGGGGAAGGGGAAGGGAGGATATTCCAGATGCAGGGGGAGGCTTGTGCAAGGACCCTGTGGCAGGAGCTTGACAGGTGTGAAGATCAGTAAGAATGGACCAGGATGAAAGAAAGGTAAAGAGAACAGGAAGGGGGTGAAGGCAGAAACCAGACCTTCTAGAGCCTTGTGGGCCATGTTAAAGAGTCTCTCATCTTTACTTAAGAGCAATAGAAACCACTAGAAGATTTTTAACTGGGCAGAGAGAGAGCAGTAGATGTGCTCTTGACCGACATCTAGAGCAAGAAAGTGACTTGCTCCAGATGCTGGCACAGAGTAGGTGCCCAGGGCTGGCAGAGTGAGGATTAACTCCAGGGTAGCTGGCTCTCCGGTGCCCCTAGGAAGACTTTGGCCACTGGGGGGGAAGGTCCTTCCTCCCAGGAGCAGGAGGGGGATGGGGGCAGGGATGTCATTCTGCTTCCACTTTGGCTCCTCCTCCCAAGCCTGCAAGTGGGAAGGGAATCAAAGCATGAAAACCACTGAGCCCAGCACAGGGAGGGCGTATTTTTGGTTATTGTTGTTGACATACTTATTGGGAAACAAACTCAGTAAAGTGGACCATTTTCTCCAAGTCTTAGGTTCTCCCTTTCTCTGTATTTGGTTGTGAGGAGGGCTTAGAGGTTCCCAGAACTGAACAGGAGCTTGGTAAGTGTTAGAGGAACTGACGGAGGGACGAGGGACACGAGGGACATGGCTTCAGATACAGGTTCACTTTCCTCCTCCCTCAAGCCCACAGCCCTGCACATTGGCAGAGATGCCCTGTGCCCTCGAGAAGGTTCCTTCCTTCCCTTAGCCTTGGGTTCTCCACGTGAAAATAGGGAGGGAGATTAAATCAAGGTCAACCTGGACTTTGTTGTCCTATAAATATTGCATCTAGTATTTTGCCATGACCCTGGCCTCCTTTAGAATTTATTTCCCAAGCTCAGCAAGCGAGTAGGAGGGGGACTCATCCCCAGTTCTGTTGCTGATGTCTTCCAACCTGGGTTTCTGGCCTTTTGCTGCAAATGAGTCCATCATTCAGTACCCAAAGCTTCCCTCTCGCAGCTGCTCCAGCTCTACCAGCCTGTGACCAAGCACAGCTGGCTCCTCTTTTTTTTATCCCCAATGCCTGGGCTGCCCAGCTGGGGGATACCAAGATATGAGGTGATGCCCAGGCCAGCCTGCAGTTGTTCCCTTGAGCCTGACTGCATTTGGGGCTGGCAGGGGACCGATCACACTCAGACACACACAGTGCCATGAAAACAAAAGAATGCACAGTGAACCCTCAGTAAAGCAGGTTTCTTAGCAACTTTACAGCCTTCCTTCATATGCTACTTGGAATTGAAGAAGCACCTGACCTCCTACAGGCTTGACCCTGGGGGTCCAGAAGGGGATGGAAATCTGCCTTTACCAGGGCCACAAGCTGAGCTGCCTGAGGGTGAGCCTGGAAGCATAGCCTGAATTCTGGGTTTGTTCAGATTCTAGGGGAAATCTCAGTTTCAGAACTTGGTCACTTTGCTGGGCATCATGGTGCATGCCTGTAATCCCAGGGGCTCAGGAGGCTAAGGCAGGAGGATCGCGAGTTCAAAGCCAACCTCAGCAATTGAGCAAGGCCCTAAGCAACTCAGTGAAACCCTGTCTCAAAATGAAATATGAAAAAAAGGCTGGGCCTCTTTCACCACTTCTGTCCAACATAGTCCTTGAAACTCTAGCCAGAGCAATTGGACAAAAGAAATTAAAGGGATATGAACAGGAAAAGGACTCAAACAATCATTATTTGCCAAGGACATGATTCTATACTTAGAGGATCTAAAAACCTCCACCAGAAAACTTCTAGAATTAATAAATGAATTCAGCAAAGTAGCAGGATATAAAAGCAATACCCATACATCAAATATATTTTTATACATTAGTGATGAATCCTCCAAAAGAGACGTTATGAAAACTATCTCATTCACAATAGCCTCAATAAAGTACTTGGGAATCAAATTAACAAGAGAGGTGAAAGACCTCTTCAATGAAAACTACAGAACACTAAAGAAAGAAATTGAAGAAGACCTTACTTAGATCATGGAAAGATCTCCCATGCTCTTGGATAGGCAGAATTAATATTGTCAAAATGGCCATACTACCCAGAGTGCTATACAGATTCAATGCAATTCCAATTAAAATCCCAATGTCATTCATTATAGAAATAGAAAAGGCAATCATGAAATCCATTTGGAAAAATAAGACACCCAGAATAGCCAAAGCAATCCTTAGCAAACAGAGTGAAGCAGGAGGCATCACAATGCCAGACCTCAAACTATACTACAAAGCTATAGTAACAAAAACAGCATGGTACTGGCACCAAAATAGATACGTAGACCAATGGTACAGAACAGAAGACAGAGATAAACCCACATAAATACACTTATCTCATACTAGACAAAGGTGCCAAAAATATGCATTGGCAAAAAGATAGCCTCTTCAACAGATGGTGCTGGGAAAACTGGAAATCCATAAGCAGTAAAATCAAACCAAACCCCTATCTCTCACCATGCACAAAACTCAACTCAAAGTAGATCAAGGACCTAGGAATTAGACCAGAGACCCTGCACTTAATAGAGCAAAAAGTAGGCCCAAATCTTCATCACGTCAGATTAGGCTCCAACTTCCTTAACAAGACTCCTAAAGTGCAAGAAATAAAATCAAGAATCAATAAATGGGATGAATTCAAACTAAAAATCTTCTCAGCAGAAGAAACAATGAGGTGAAGAGAGAGTTTACATTTGGGGAGCAAATTTTTGCCACATGCACGTTAGAGCACTAATCTCCAGGATATATAAAGAACTCAAAAAAGTTAACACCAAAAAAACAACCCAATCAATAAATGGGCTAAGGAGCTGAACAGACATTTCTCAGAAAAAGATATATAATTGATCAACAAATATATGAAAAAAAATGCTCAACATCTCTAGTAATTAGAGAAATGCAAATCAAAGCTACTCTAAGATTTCATCTCACACCAGTCAGAATGGCAGTTATCAAGAATACAAACAAGTATTGCCGAGGATGTGGAGGGAAAGGCACACTCATACATTGCTGGTGTAACTGCAAATTGGTACAACTAATCTGGAAAGCAGTATGGAGATTCCTTAGAAAACTTAGAATGGAACCACCATTTGACCCAGCTCTCCCACTCCTTGGTCTATACCCAAAGGACTTAAAAACAGCTTACTACAGTGACGCAGCCACTTCAATATTTATAGCAGCTCAATTCACAATAGCTAAACTGTGGAACCAACCTAGATGTCCTTCAATAGGTTAATGGATAAAGAAACTGTGGTATATATACACAATGGAATATTACTCAGCATTAAAAGAGAAAAAAATATGGCATTTGCAGGTAAATAGATGGAGTTGGAGAATATCATGCTAAGTAAAGTAAGCCAATCCCAAACAAACAGGGGCCAAGTGTTTTCTCTGATAAGTGGATGCAAATCCATAATGCGGGGTTGGGGATGGGATAAGTGGAGGAAATTCGGATGGGGCAGAGGGGAGGGGGGGAGGGAACATGAGGGAGGAAAGATGGTGGAATGAGACGGACATCATTACCCTAGGTACATGTATGATTGCATGAATGGTGTGACTACTTCATGTACAACCAGAGAAGTGAAAAATTCTGCTCCATTTGTGTACAATGAATTGAAAAGTTTTCTGCTGTCATGTATAACTGATAAGAACTAATAAAAATTTAAAAATAAAAATAAATTAAACAGGGGTGGGGGTATTGCTCAGTGGTTAAGGCTCCTAGGTTCAATCCCAGGTACAAGAAAGAAAAGAAAAGAAAAGGAGGGAAGAAAAGGAAGGAAGGAAGGAAGGAAGGGAGGGAGGGAGGGAGGGAGGGAGGGAGGGAGGGAGGGAAGGAAGAAAGAAAGGTAGGAAGAAAGAAAGAAAGGAAGAAAACGAACAAACTTGGTCATTTAATCAACAAATATTAAATATTTATCGAGGCATGAATAGTAGGCCAATGGTAGTTCTCAGTCACTCTGCTGAAAATTTTACAGTTTGTAACTTTACACTGGGTCTTGAGAATAAAATGTGAACTCCTGAGCTTGGCCTGAAAGGCCCGTGGGGGTGGATCCCTGCCTCCCTTCTCCATCACCTCCCAGCCCAGCCCCAGTTCCCCACAAAGTCCTTGGCTTTCTCTTTTCCAGGACCCAGCTGTTCCCCCTGCCTGAACTGGTCTCCCCTGGCTCTGAAGTTCTTTCATCCTTTAGGTCTCAGTTTAACTATCACCCTGTCCCCAACAGCCTTTTTGACCAGCCTGTTGAGAATAGGCCACACAGGGCTGGGGTTGTGGCTCAGTGGTAGAGCGCTTGCCTATTATGTATGAGGTGCTGGGTTCAAAGCTCGGCATCCTATTAAAAATAAATGAATAAATAAAGTCATTTTTTAAAAAAATAGGCCACACACTCATAATTCTGTATAATTCTCAGTCCCTTCATAGCACTTAGCCTGACATGAAGTGGATTCTCGTTGCTCATGGTCACTGTCTTGTTAAGTCACAGAGAACAACCACCCTGCTCCCAGCACAACATGTTCATCAAGCAATCAGTACACAACCTCATATTAATATGCATTTCTGTTTAGAAACATCTTTTTAAAATATTTATCATTGATTCATTGACATTGAACTCGTGGCCCACACTGGCTCTCGCCTCAGTGGCACTTACCTGATGGGTGTTTTCTCTGTAAGGCACAGCATAGCCTTCTTGGGCTCAGACACCCTAGGCAGCACTTGAGCACTCTGCCTGGGGATTATTTAACAAAAATGTGAAAAATGGGGCTGGGTATACAGCTCAGTTGGCCTTGCATGCACAAGGCCCTGGGTTCAATCCCCAGTACCACAGGAAAAAAAAATTGTGAAAAATGTGTTACTGAATTGTGGGCTGAAAGGACACTTGATCACTGTGTGAGAGCTAAACAAGAAGGTGGATCTCCTCTCTCTCAGTCCTGGCTGGGACTGTGTTTCTTAGTGTGGTCTGGTATAACCACAGGCATAACCCGGTGCCTCGTAAGCAACAGAAATTCAGTTTTATCATTTCCAGAGGGTGAGACGTCCAAGATGAGGGGGCCAGGAGACTCCGTGTCTGGTGAGGCCCCGCTTCCTGGTCCTTAGGCTGCCATCTCTTCACTGAGTCCTCACATGGCGGATAGGGAGAGGGAGCCCTCCAGAGTCTCTTTCATGAGGTCACTAACCCCATCCACAGGGGCTCCATCCATATGAACTAACCACCTCCCCAAAGCTGCATCTCACAGTGGAGTCAGGATTCCAACAGAGTGCTTAGTGGAAACTCAAGTTTTTTGTGCACTTTGCATGTGCATTTCAAGTGAACTTGAAGGTTCTGTGAGCATTGAATTTGAGGCTACAAATACAGAATCTATGAATAGCGAGTTATAATAGCAGAATCCATGAACAATGTATGATTATTTTATTTCTTCGTTTGTTCACTTGCTTAATGTCTTTCTCCTCCACATGACTTTAGGAGGGCAAGACTGCTCGTATCACCCATCATTTCCCCCTCGGCTCTTAGCAGAACTGATTTGGACCTCTGCTATTGTTGAGCTACTGATGAACCAAACATACTAAAATGAAATTCTGGAATTCTTGTTTTGTGACATGGATTAATAACCTTATATTTAAGTCACTATTATTTGCCTATTTATTTACGGCCAAAATAAATAGCTTTCCAAGGGCTTTTTCCTGACTGAATTCACAAAAGACTGATTTAGGGGGCTAGAGATGTAGCTCAGCCGTAGAGCACTTGTCTTGCAAGACTCTGAGTTCAATCCCCAGTATTGAAAAACAATTAACTTTTTTCTTGGGCATTAGATTTTTCCAGTAACCCAAATAATTATGTGCAATCTCCTAGTATCTACTGAATTATTCTTTAGAAAAAGTTTGCCTGATGATATGGCATTAAAGAAATGGAGAGAGTGGGTTCAAGGAGGCTGTATTTGATCAGTGCCCACTGTACACATGTATTGAAATATCACATCAAATTCCATTAATATACAAAATTATTATGTTAATCAAAAATGATTTTTAAATGTTTTAAAAGAAAAGAAACAGGAAGTGGAGAGGGCTAAGATATCACATGCCTCCCCTTTACACAGTATACACAGCCCCTAATTGCACACATAATTCAATTCTGAAAATGTGACTAATGTCCAAAGTACAAAAATCAAACAACAAACTCATTCTGTAAACAAAGGCACATCTATACGTAGGAGTAAAAACTGGCATATTTCTGATTGTACTTTCACTTTTCACCCGTAGGTTCAATTGCCAGTACCAAGTGAAGTTTTAGTCACAACATTCAATGATAGAGTTCCAATTATATTAGTTTCCCTGACAAATCAAAAAACCAGCAACAAGTTTAAAAACATCCAGTAGAGGCTAAACACTCAACCTTTTCAACAAATCTAATGATTTCTTGTCTTTATATCAAAGAGTTCATGAGATACATATTCCTTTTTAAACGCTATTGAGATATAACTCACATGCTATATATTTCATTCATTTAAAATAGATACAATTCAGCCAGGCGCGGTGGCACAGGTCTGTAATCCCAGCACTTGGGGAGGCTGAGACAGGAGAATCACGAGTTCAAAGCCAGCCTCAGCAATGGGGAGGTGCTAAGCAACTCAGTGAGACCCTGTCTCTACATAAAACACAAAATAGGGCTGGGGATGTGGCTCAATGGTCGAGTATCCCTGAGTTCAATCTCCAGTACCAAAAAAATTAAAAATTAAAAAATAAAATAAAATGGATATAATTCAGATGGGTGTGGTGGTGCACACCTGCAATCCCAGCAGCTCGGGAGGCTGAGACAGGACAATCATGAGTTCAAAGCCAGCCTCAGCAATGGTGAGGCTTGCTAAGCAGCTCAGTGAAACCCTGTCTCTACATAAAACACAAAATAGGGCTGGGGATGTGGCTCAGTGGTGGAGTGCCTGTAAGTTCAATCCTCGGTACCAAAAAAAAAAAGATAAAAAAATAAAATGGGTACAATTCAAGCCAGGCACAGTGGTACACACCTATAACCCCAGTGGCTCCAGAGGCTGAGGCAGGAGGATCACAAGTTCAAAGCCAGCCTCAGCAATTTAGTGAGCCCCTAAGCGACTTAGCAAGTCTTTGTCTAAAGATTTAAAAAAACAAAGGGCTGGGGGTGTGGCTCAGTGGTTAAGCACCCTTAGATTCAATTGCCAGTACCAAAAAAATAAAATAAAATGTACGATTCAACATTTTTAGTATATTCACAAGGTTGTACAATTGTCACCACTATATAAATCCAGAATGTTATTATCCCTGCAAAAAGAAAATCTGTACCCTTAATAGCACCGCCCACTCCAAGCCTCCTCTTCCTTCAGGTCCTAGGAACTACTCATCTACTTCCTGTCCCTGTGGATTTACCTTTTCTGGCAAATCACTTTTTATAGTAGTGAAATCATACAATATGCAATCTCTTGTGATTGGCCGCTTTCACTGAGCATATTTTCAGGGTTCATCCACACTGTAGCAAGCATCAGTGCTTCATTCTTTTTATCATCAACTAATATTCCATGGTCAGAATATTCGACATTTTGTCTATCCATTCATCAGCTGACAGACATTTGTTCCTGCCTGTTGACCATTTATAAATAATGCTGCTATTAACATTCATGTAAAAGTGACTATACGGATGGATGGCTTCATTTCTCTTGAGTAAATATCTAAGAGTGGAATCGCCAGGTAATAAAGTAATGGTTAACATTTGGAGAATCTGCTATACTGTTGTTTGAAGTGACTTCACCATTTTTCATTTCTACAGCAATGTATGTGGATTTCAGTTTCTCCCCACCCTCACCAACATTTGCAATCGTCCCTCTTATTAACACTAGCCATGCTAGTAGATGTGAAGTCATATCTAATAGTAGTTTTGATCTGCATTAACCTGCTGATTAGTGGTATTCAGCATCTTTTCATGGGTTTATTTGACATTAGTTTATCTTCTGTGAAGAAATGTTTCTGTCTTCAAACTCTTTGCTCATCTTTTAACTGGGTTGTCTCTTTATATATGGATGGTTCCTGACTTATCAAGTTTTGACCTAGGATTTTTCTCTTTTACGATGGTGCAAAAGCAATATGCATTCAGTAGAAATCATATTTTGAATTTTGATCTTTCCCAGGCTACCAATACGCAGCATATACTCTGTCTCTCTCAATTCGGGGCAGTAGCAGTGAGTCACAGCTCAGTAAGCCACTCAGACACAGGGTAAGCAACCAATAGTCTACAGTGCGCTGTGTTGACAAGCTATGATGTTTGGTAAGTTGGATGTATTAAATGCACTTTCAACATACAATATTTCCAACTTAGGATGGGTGTATCTGGACGTATCCCACCTTCAGTCAAGAAGCCTCTGTATTCTGAATGCAAGAGCCTCATCAGATACATGATTGGCAAACATTTTTTCCCATTCTACAGTTATCTTTTCATTTGCCTGATCTGCACACACTTCTTATCACTGCTATTGGTACTTTCACTTTTCCAGTCACACAACTTTATGAGGACAAGATGCAATAAAATAATCAAGTACTTTCCCAATCATTTCTGAACACACAGATCTGGAGGCTACCTGTGTGGAAACTGAGCAACTGGCTGATAAGTAGCAGCAGCCTACCATCTAGCAATATGATGTCTCCTCTAACACAGAAAAATCTGAACTGAGGGTACAATGAAAGCTTGGGGGCATCAGAATATAATGTGTGAAATAATACCTACCACATATTAAGCACTTACTGTGTGCTAAGCATTTACATTATCACATTTAATCCCCATAATAGTCCTATTAGAGAAGTACTGGCATGCCATTTCACAGGTGAAGAAATTGAACCTCATGGAGTTTAAATAAGGTTGTCAATGGTTCTACAGCCAGTACGCACCAGCACTGGGATTCCAACCAAGTGCTTCAGAGTCCTCAGCCCTTGCTCTTATCCATAACCCTTAGTCACAATGCCTGTCAAGTGCCAGACTTCAGACCAGCATCAGAAGCAGAAGAAATTTTCAAGGTCATCAATGGAATGAGGAAAATAAGAACAACATGTGGGGTTTGCATAAAGCTAAATATATTCCATTTAAATGACTGTCCTTTATTCTGAGATTCTTCCTGCTTTGGGCACTCCATGTTCCCATTTAAAAGTAACAGTATTAGAGAGGGTGGGGGTGTGGCTCAGTGGTAGAGTGCTTGCCTATTATGCACAAGGCCCTAGGTTCAATCCCCAGTAACACACACACACATACAACAACTTTGCCAGGTGCAATGGTTCATGCCACTACCCAGGAAACTGAGACAGGAGGATCACAAGTTTGAGGCCAGCCTAGGCAACTTAGCAAGACCCTGAATAAAAAATAAAACCCTGCAGTTCAGTGGTAGAGCACTGGACTAGCATGTGTAAACCCCTGGGCTTTATCCCCAGTGCTACAAAAAATTTTTTAAAAAATAACAGCACCTGGAGATGTATTCTTATTATCAATATAAAATAGAGATGTGTAATGAGAAATCCAAATTGGGAAAGACTTTATAAAATTAAAATTCTTCCCCCTTTCCAGTGTCAGTCAGCCAGCTTTCCATTACTGTGACAAAATACCCCAGATAATCAACTTTTAAGGGGAAAAGACTTATTTTGGCTCATGATTTCAGAGGTTTCAGTCCATGGTAACTTGGCTCTGTTGGCTTGGTCCTGGGGTGGCACAGTAAATCATAGCAGGAGTCATGGCAAGAAAACTGCTCACATCATAGCCAACAGGAAGCAGAGAGAGAAACAGGAAGGGACAGGACACAAATATTCACTTCAAGGTACCCTCAATGACCTAGCTTCCTTCCACTGTGCCCATCTCCAAAAGGTTCCATCATCTCCCAGTAGTGCCACAAGCTGCCAACTGAGCTTTTAACAAATGGGCTTCTGGGGGACACTTTCAAACCACAGCACTTTCCTCTCTAGCCTAAGGGACAACCACAACTGCTAATTTCTTGTGTATCCTTAGTGTATGTGTGTGTGTGTGTACATTTTTTAAGAAATACAAATAGAATTATGTGCTACATACTGTTTTGTGTCTTACTTTTTTAACTTAATATTTGGCTGTAGTTGGATATATTTATGTATTGTAAAAACTATTTACTGTGTGCCGAGAGCTATGGTGCACGCTTGTAATCCCAGCAACTCAGGAGGCTGAGGCAGGAGGATCCCAAGTTCAAAGCCAGCCTTAGCAATTCAGCAAAACCCTGTCTTAAAAAACTTAGCAAAACCCTGTCTCTAAATAAAATATATAAAAGGGATGGGGATGTTGCTCAGTGGTTAAGTGTCACTGGGTTCAATCCCCAGTACGTAGGGGGTAAAAAAAAAAAAAAAATACTGAGTCCTTGTTATACTGTTCTGTGCCCTAGAATTACTGCAACAAGACAAGTTCTGCCTTCGTAGGGCTTATATTCTAACAGGAGAAATAGCTGAGGAATAGCAGGATAAGTGCTAATAAGAAAATACGTTGGATAGAGAATGGTGGTGGGCAGGGGTGAGGAGATACCAACTCCTTTTAATCAGGGGAGGCTCTCTGGGGAAGTGACATTTAAATCAAGCCCTGAAGGATGGAACCAGTCATGCAAGGAACAGGTAAAACAGCATCCAGGCAAAGGGAACTGCAGATGTAAACTTTGAGGTAGGAAGGAACTTGACTTATTTAAAGAATTTAAGGAAGAACAGCAGAGCTGAGTCACGGTGAACAAGGCAAAGAGAGGGCAGGTGTTCTGTGAAAAGGTGCCGGGAAGGTGGTGAGGGGCTTTACAGTCTGGTTCATGGAGACGCTTGCCACATAGAGTGGTCTAGCAACCAGCTCAAGGCCTATGTGCTTCAGGCCAAAAATAAAAATGACAGTGTCCTGGGCTGACTACCAGCCACTGGCTGAGGGAAACAGAGGAACAGGGAAAGATTCTAAACACCCACTGGAAGCAGAAGAAGGTGGACTCTATGATGAGTTGGTGCCAGGTGTGGAGAGACAAAGGGAGAATCCGGTGGCCTGAGTGGCTTAGTTTATGAAGCAAGGATTTTGTGTAGAGATGGGCTCAGCCTAAGTGTCCTGGTTGGTCTGTGATGTCACTGGAGCATCCCAGGAGCATCCCAGGAGCACCCCAGGCACAGGCGTGGATGTTGCTATCTGGAGTTCAAGGAATCCCAGCCAGAACCACAAGGCTGGGAGTTAGCAAGCTGCGATGTTAAGGATCTGGGGTAGGCGTGGGTGTGGAAAGCCATGTTATAGCTGCTGGCTCAGGCTGTCCATTTTAAAACCTAACTTTTGGGAAGAGTTTGGGAAGGGGGGTACTCAGGAGGGTGGACATAATTAAAACACCATATATGCATGTATGGAAACGTCACAGTGAGACTCATTAATGTGTACAATTCACATGAGTTAATATTTACAGTAAAACAAATAAATAAAAATAAAACCTAACTTCTCTTAAAGGCTTTACGTTCAACTTACAAATCTTGTTATTTCATTTTAAATCTACTAACTTTTCATATAAAGATAAGAACAAACACTTGTACCCATTGTTTGATGATGGTTGAACTGTTAGTAGATTTAATCCTCCTTAAACATTTAATAGACTTAATACCTGCCTTAATTAATCAAATTTCCTTGAACATTTCGAACTATAATTACAAATTTAATGTGCTTGATTTTTCGCAAACATTTTAAACGCCCAACAGGGCAGACTTACAAATATAAAAAGCTATATCCTTTTAAGTAGTTAAACAACTGTTATAAATTAATGACCTAAACTTACAAAAGTAGCAAATCAGATTCTCTTGACTATTTTAAGAACCCTAAATCCTACACAAAGCAGAACAAGGATCATAGTAGTTCCTCTGTCCTATTTATCTTTTTCATTATCTGAATATTTATTTCATTTTCTGAATATTTATTTATTTCATTACCTGAATATTTACTTATTTTCTGGAGTTACAATTACTCCCTCAACAAAGAAATCACAACCCACCCCCCCAAATATCACCAATGGCAACCAATGTATTTCACTCTCAAATCTGTCATTTTGTCCACAGGTTTTCAAATATTGATTGACAGGAGACATTAGGATATGATGGTGGTGAGGACAAATGAGATCATACAGAGGTATGGAAAGAACAGAAGCGTGTCCAGGACAGAGCCCTGAAAGTCAGTATCTAGTCTTTTACTGGCAAAACAAGTAGAGCCAGCAAAGGAAACTGTCTAACTCTGCCAAACACAATGTGTATAACCTCTTATTGGTCTCTTCATTTTAAAAGGCAGGGGATTTTCCATACAATCTCAGCAAATGCCTCCATGTACCTCCCCAGTTCTAGTAGTTGCTAATGACTGTGTGTGCTTGGACTTGTTGCTCAACCTTGCTGAACTCAGATTCCATAGGCTTAAATAAGGATTGGATTCCTAAGTCCTTTTTGAAGTCTAACTTTCAATAAGTTAAGTCAGGGAGCATTGTAAGAAAAAGGGCAGATACAAGAAAACACATTTTTGGAAGAAAGCGAGTTAGGGTAGTTAGACTAGAGGAGAAATTGCTTCCAGTGATTTATTATATGCTTTAACCTTTAAATCAGTGTGTCCTGAATTTTAATGCATTAAGAATCATCTGAGATGATTTAATTTAAATGTAGACTAAATTAATCTGTTTTAAAATGTAGATTTCTGAGCTGTTCCTTCCAAGATTTTATTTAGTATGTCTGGGATGAGGCCTAGAAAATTGTAATTTTTTTTTTAAGTTCCCTAGGTGACTGATGTAGAGCAAGGTTTGACTACAGAAACTGGAAATCTTTAGTTGGAAGACTTGGGTCATACACACCTGTCAGGCACAGTAGCAGTCCCTTCATTAAGCAGTGAACATCATTAAGATTCTGAAACTTGATAAATGGCAGGATTCTGCAGCTGCAGCTCCCCAGATTGGAAACTGCAGGACTCAGCATCCTTTTATTAGGGTTCACTGGAGAAATGGGCCCAAAGTCAACCAACACACACACCCAGAATTTAGGAGATGGGAAAATTCCAAAAAGAATTGTGGCAGAGATGACTGATTATGCCCCAAATACATATTCAACATTCCAACCTTCCACCCAAGTAACCCAAGAACCCCCCATTTTATCTAAGCACATGGCCACCAGGAACAAAGACTACATTTCCTTGCCCTCTCCATGCCATTAGGTAAGGCCAAATTCTGACCAAAGAGACATAAGTAGGCAGTCCACCCAAGACCCCAGGAAAGTGTCCTTAAAGAGCAGGGGGGAGCTCTCCTTTCCCCTGCCTCCTTCCTTCTAGCTAGAATGCCCTGAATATATGAAGTTCCAGCAGCCACCTTGGGAATGGCAGAGCTATAAGAGGGAAAACTTGGTCTCTGCCTGAGGAAAACTATCTGATTCCCTCCAGAATTCTTGAAGGTAAGAGAAATTTTAAGCTTATTTTGGAGTCTTTTGTTATCTGCCAGACCTAATCATAGCTAATTCTGCCAATAATAACTCATGCCAGAAACTGTTATAAGTGATTGATATCTACTAACTCAGATAATCTTCACAACAATCCTAAGAAGTTACTATCCCCGCCCCCAGATGAGGAAACTGGAGCCACAGTAAGGTCATATAGTCTTCCTAAGGTCCCACACCAATAAGAGGCACAGCCAAGATTCTAGCACAGGCCAACTAGACCTACAGTGTCCCCAACTATTATGCTGCCCTGCCACTTGATTCCAAAGGTCATCATTTATCACCCGCCTAGCCACTTAACAAATACCAACCAAACACAAGGGCACAGGAAACTTGATGAGGAACCCATATGCACAGTTCCCTGTCCTTGAAGAACTTCCAATCACAGAACAAGCAATACATCTGTGAGTACCTCACAGAATCCAAAGACAAGATCAACCATCAGACTCTGGGGAGCACAGGAGGCAGGAGCTACCACTCTGCTCCAACTACTGCAGTTCCCACTCTGTTCCGGTGGACACATTCACTGGAGAATGACTGGCCAGCGTAGTTTGAGCCAGAGACCTGCCCTAGCACCTATACACTTCAATCCAGGGACACTCAAGAACAAAGAACCCAATGACTAGGACCCAGCCCTAAGTAGCCACTTGTTCCCAAAGAAGGGTAATCATTAAAAATCATTCCCAGAGTCATCTGCCACATCCCCCAAAATAGGGGAAAGAGGAGAGCAGAGGGGAGGGAGAGCTTTCCAGGACTCTGACCACTTGGCAGAAGTGTCCAACCCTGATTCATAAAGACGTGGTGAGGGGATAATTTCTACATTGGGGCTTGATCGGATAGAAGGAGTGATGGTGGGGGTTAAGGCAAGTTAACTAGGAGTGAAAGAGGGTCAGAAGACCTGGTCAAGAGACCATATAAAGCCTTGAAGTATTTCACCATGATCCTATTTCTGACACCATTCTAAGGTAATAACCCTAAATATTGGGGGGAAAAAAGTTTTGTGTTCAAAAATATTTACACAGAACACACACAAAAAAGATATCCAACTATTGGAGATAAACACAAGTAAACTATGGCAGTAATAACAACAGCTAAGATTTTATTAACTATCAGTGTTCCAGACAGTGTGATAATTGTTTGTCACAACCCATTTCAACAAGCTTAAGAAGTAAAATAATCTGCTACTATATCATGCAAGAAAGAAGTGGAGCTTCAGATTTGAAACTGCAAAGCCAAGTCTTAAGTACTGCATGCTACACACTTGTTTTGGTTTTTTTGTTTTTTTGGTGCCGGGGATTGAACTCAGGGGCACTCAAACACTGAGCCACATCCCCAGCCTATTTTGTGTTTTATGTAGAGACAGGGTCTCACTGAGTTGCTTAGTGCCTTGCTGTTGCTGAGGCTGGCTTTGAACTCACAATCCTCCTGTCTCAGCCTCCCGAACTGCTGGGATTACAGGTGTACACCACTGCATCCTAGGCCCATGCTACATACTTGCAGTGCTGCACTATGGGTGTGGCTAATGATAGAGCGCTTGCCTCACTTGCACAAGGCCCTGGGGTCAATCCCCAGCACACGAAAAAAAGTAAAATAAAATAAAATGGCAACTGCGAGAACTGCATTACATGGGGAAAGTCTGTGATGTAGCATTCCTCAAGGAAAGACTGCAAAACTGCTCATGATGGTTAAAGACATGAGCCCCCCTACTCCACCCCATACACACACATTTGCAAAATACAGAGGCTGAAGGTATCAGCCAAGGTCTAATCTGGAAAAAGAATCCACATAGAATTTAAACAGAGATATTAACATAAAGATGTGTTGATTACAGCATGGGACTACAGTAATAGGGATTGCCTGTTAAGAAGAAACAAGAACTCTATAGAATACAAGAGTAGCAGATATAAGAAGTAGTCACTGCCCTGAGGGCTGAATAGAGAACCTGGAGAAGCACCAGCTTCTCCCCTCCAGCCAGGAGAAGCTGGTGCTGAAGAAGCTGTGTGGATGGACAAGGCCTTGTACTGAATGCAAACGCCTTTTTGGAAAATATCTAAGTACAAGGCATATGTTGGGGAAAGTAAAGATTATATCCATATCAATTGACTCTGGAACCAACATTACACACTGCCTGCTACAGACACCCAACTGTTTTCTGTGTACACATCTTAACTCTCCAGCTAGATGGTGTTCTTTTAGAGCAAGAACCCTCTTGCTGTAGCCAATCCTACACTATACACAAGTTCAGTAAGTTACCTTTGAATATATGAACTCTAAGGGAGGACTCCTATTAAACCAACTGTTTTATTCCACTAATTTTTATTCTATTTTTTTATTATTGTAGTTTATTATTTTATTCTATTTTTCTGCTGTAAAAGCAAAACAAATGCTTATTATGGAAAATGCAAAGTAGAACAAAAGAAGAAAAATACCAACCATACTCCTATTACCCAGAATTAATCACTATTAATACCCTGGTTTATTTCTTTTTTTTTAAATATTTTTTGTTGTCAATGGACATTTATTTATTTATATGTGGTGCTGAAATCGAACCCAGTGCCTCACACAGGCTAGGCAGGCGCTCTACCACTGAGCCATACCCCAGCCCCCTGGTTTATTTCTTATGCACAAAGTTTTTCTTTTTTAAACATAGATGTACACACATCATATGCCACATGCAATTTTTTTTTTCTGTTGCTGTGCTGGGTAGGGAACCACAGGCCTCATACATGCGAGGCTCTACCACTGAGTTACATCCTCAGATCCTGAATCTAAGAAAGCATTTCTTCAACTCTCAAAGAGCTGATGGTGAACTGCGTACACACACACACTGATATTGAAACTACCTTAAATGTTGACTGCACAGTATCTTATTCGGAAAATGTTAAGTGTTCAACTACTTCCTTTTGGGAACTTTTGGGTTATTATTATTAGTAAAAATAATTCCATAATGAACGTGTGCTTAAAATTTTCTCTGGTAGACTTATTTCCTAAGATGTCTGTCTCACATGTGAAATTAGGTTAGATGATACAAATGCATTTAAGGACACTGAGGAAAATTTAGGATCATGGGGCAACTGCTTCTGAACGCGAAACCTGGTAGCTTTCCCTTTTTCAACAGGACACAAAGCTGAAACTCCTTTCCCTTCTAGTCCTACCATAGGAACATGTGCTCACCTATCACCTAACATAGCCTCCCTCTCCCTGCCCTCCCCTCACAACTCACAACACAGCCCTAGAAGACTGCAGAGTCCTGAGCTAGTCCCATCCGCCCTTTTGTCCAGAAGCTGCCGGATTGGAGGTGGTGTGCCTGGAGGCTCCAACTGGAGGTTCCCGGGCGGCTCTTCGCCGAGGCTGGGATGGCACCCTGGGCGTTAAACTCTAAACGCCGGGGCTTAGCAGGGCGCATTCCCGTCGCAGGTAGACCGGGAGGCTTAAAGGCAGTACATCTAGTTTAAAGCTCCTGGGAGGACACAAGACACCGCCAGTCCTTCCTCATCCCGAAAGACTGGCTCTCGGTATCCCGCCTCAGCCTCTTCTCTGGTTCCTCTGCAACCCCAGTTCTTCCCCGCGGTTCACCTGGTCTACCCTCCAAATCTTATCTGGACTTCCTGTGCTCCCCAGTGAATGGGGTCGCCCAAGTCCATGGGGTCTCCTTCCCCCCCCATCCTTCCTTTCATTTTTCCTTCCGCCGTCCAAGCCAGTCCCAGGCCACAGTCTGAGATTTTGGCCACCCTCGAGATTCCGACGACCTCACAAGACCCCCACCATCTCGTGCGCACCTCTTTACACGTATCTGTACGGGGCTGTTCCTGTCTTTCCCGCCATGATTGACTTTCTGTCCTGTTTCACCTACCCATCGGTCTGCGGGTCCTGTGGCCCTGGTCTTTTCATTTAATCCAGTCCGCCCCTCTCGTGACAGCACCTCTATCTCCTTAGCCTCTTCCTAGCCCCTCCCCCAAGTCTGCCCCTCAGCGCCCCCGCCCACGTCGGAGCTTCTGTCTGCCCGCAAACGTGCTCCTTTGCTCCTAGAATCTGTTTTTCAGTCCAGTCAGGCCTCTGCTCACCATCCCTCCCCAGGGCTAAAGAAGCCGGGGTCGGGTTCCCCTCCCTTGCCCAGCCAACACTTCCCTCTTCCACTTTCTCTACTTTCAACCCATCCCAGCAGAGTCCAGGAAGTAGCCTGGCACCAAAGACTGGCGGTGGTGGTGCCCAATGGGGCACGCCAGCGGCGGCGGAGGCCCCGCCCATAGAGCGAACGGGACCACTGAACGCGTGGAGGCGGGACTTCCGCTGTCCCGAGGAGGGCGGGGGGAGCGAACTGTTGTGGTGCGGCGCGTTGGGCGGGCGGCGGCCGGGCGGCCCAGGGGCTGCCGCGGGACTCGGGGCGCAGCCGAGCCGCTGAAGGGGTGGGGCGGGCCAGACGCGCCGCGGGGCCCGGGCGCCGCAGGTTCGAGGCCCGGCCCCGCGAGGGGAGGCCGCGCCACCCCGGGGGAGCTGCCGGGCGGCGAGTTTGCCCCGCAACCGAAAGAAGGCGGGAGCCGGCGGGGGCCTTCGAAACCCCCTGGCAGCCCGGGCCCGGAGTCCCTAGGGAGCCACCGCGTCCTGGGACGCCCCCCGGGACACCCCTGCCGCAGGGTAAAGATTCTGGGCCCCCGGCCGAAGGCGCCTCCGGGTGACCCCCGGCGGGGCCCTGCGAGCCGCGGGAGCTGACCCTGGGGCCTCGAGCCGGGAGGCAAGGGCTCTCTGGAGACGCGGGCCAGGGGCTGAAGGAGCCGGGCCTCTCGGACGCGGGGCAGGACAGCGCCTGTCTGGACGGACTCCGGGACTCTCGGGTGCGGGGGTCTCGGCGACCTGCCCCGCGGGGAGCGCAGCCGCGGAGTGGCCTACAGGGCGCCCTCCCCTAGAGGGGCCGGCCCGGGGCGGGGAGATGAACGGCTTCAGCACCGAGGAGGACAGCCGCGAAGGGCCCCCCGCCGCCCCCGCCGCCACCCCCGGCTACGGCCAGAGCTGCTGCCTCATCGAGGACGGCGAGCGCTGCGTCCGGCCCGCAGGCAACGCCTCCTTCAGCAAGAGGGTCCAGAAGAGCATCTCGCAGAAGAAACTCAAGCTGGACATCGACAAGAGCGTGAGTCCACCCGTGCCTGGGCCCCAGCTCCCGGCCGCTCTCTGGCCGCTGCCCGGGGCTGCGGTCCGTACTCCCCAAGCACTCCTTGCTATGGGCCTCGCCGCCCCTTATCTGCAGAATTGAAGAGCTGGACTCGGGGTATTAAAGGCCGCTTCAGCGCTGACATGCTCTGTGATTCTGCCCAGATCCGATAGTTTGGGGGGAGGAGGGGCTTCGAGGATTCCTTCCTGGGAAGATTTGACAGCGGTTTCTAGCTTTTTTTTTTTTTTTTTTTTTTGCTTTGGATGTTAGAGCAACGGGGAGTGGGGGGCGTAATTTTTCTGGCCCACGAAGACGAATGGGGAGATGATAATGAAGGGATCCAGCTCTTCAACTTCTCCCACCTTCTAGGAACCCTGTTACTCCTTCAGACTGGGAAAAGGTGACAGTTACTTGTCTCCTGCGGCCTCTGTTTCTGCTGAGGGTCACCCAGCTTGCTTGCTTCGCAGGCAGCAATGGGAGTGAGTTTTTCTAGGATGTGGTAAAAATGAGGCCAAGGCCAGGTCTTGGGCGGTAGCTCTTGCAGTTGAGTAGACTGCAAGGGAGGAAAACATCAATTTTTTTTGGGGTAGAATCTTTGGAAATGCGGAGGTGGGGATTTAAATTTGAATAAGATTGCCCGGTATTTTGTGCCTAATTATAGGAAACTTCTTGCGTGATTTCACCACTTCTAGTTAACAATTCTAAAGATGTGCCTATTGTCAACCAATTAAGAACTTTTTAGTTTGACATCTGTTGCTGCAGCCTTACTGGCTGCTTCATGATTAGGAATGGAAAACAAATTAAGGGGATATTTAATATTCAGGTAAGCTTAGAGCTTAGATGGTTAATTTTTCTTAGAACCAAAATTTCTCCATGGTTGGGGAAAGTCAGAAATTGAAAGGAAGCCCTGTTTTCCACTTAACGATTTTATAGTTGAAACTGAGGCCCAGAGACAGGAAGTGATGGTGCCAAATGTACACAGCACCTGGTTAATTTCCTAAATCCATTATCTGATTTATTTTCAAGCCCCATGCATAAGCATTCAATAAGTCTTTAATAAATAAATCTTCCTCGTCATTTCTTTCAGGCTCTTTCTTTCTACCCTCAATTTTATTTAAAATTAACCATTATAGTGCATTTGCAGCTCTTGCATGGAAAGGTGTTATTTTTAAGTGATTAGGGGTGAGTTAAAAACTTCCTTGCTACAGATCTGTATCAGTCAATGAATAGATGAATGGAATTCATCTGGAGCAAACAACAGGCTAGACACCAGGTGGTCCCTGATGGTCACATGTTGAAGTGAAATGCTTAATTGTAGGACAGCAATGACCTATCCACTTGGAAGCACTGCCTGCTTTCTGCATGTGTTGTTAACAGCCTTTAATAAAGCAGCTAATATTTTCCAGTTCTTTTAAACCTCTGGATGCCTTCACATCTGAATGACTTTGCTGCTGCAATGGAGACTCCATTTACCCATTACCCCTCCCCACCCCCATCCTCCCAACCCCTGGAAAACTGGTGGTGTTGGGCTATGTCTGTCATTTCATATGCACAATCTAGAAGAGAGGCAGCCTAAACCTAGCACTAACATTCCCAAAAGGTACAGTCTCCAATGTTTCCCGTTCCCACCCCCTTATGAATCCTTATCCACTAATCAGCGAGAACATTCGGTATTTGGTTTTTTGGGATTGGCTTACTTCACTAAGCATAATGTTCTCCAATTCCATCCATTTGCCTGCAAATGCCATAATTTTATTCTCTCTTATTGCTGAATAATATTCCATTGTGTATATGTACCACAGTTTGTTTATCCATTCATCTATTGAA
>PVHX01025055.1:0-23019 GCA_004024805.1 Geosciurus inauris | reverse complement strand
CCAGTGGCCCCAGTCCCCAGAGAGAATAGCTTGGTGAAATTATTGGTGTGGTATTTGGGTTTTGTCTTCATAGAAAACTAAAGTACTTAACCTTTTACATTTTCCCTGCAGTTTTAAGCAAGCCATGACCCCCTGAAGGTGAGATAGACACCCAAGTTCAATCCTAAGCCCCTCTCTCTCATAAAGGGAAAGTCACTGCCGTTGTGAGCATGACTGGAACAGTCAGGGCCCTTAGCCAGTTTCGGTGCTTGGGTCAACTTGGATTTGAGGACCTCTCTCTGGAAGCATTTCATGACCAGATCGTCCTGGAGATGGTATCATAGACCTTGGTCTTCCAAATATCTCTTTTGCTGAGCTGTGACTATTTATCTCATTTCTTCTTTCTACAATTTCCGTTGTCTTCTTGGGCTCAGTGGCAGGATGTAATTGAAGAGTTACAGTCTGCCCCAGGTCTCACCCCACTGTCTCTCTGTGCTCAGATCCCTTTCTGCTCATTCTCAGGGCCTGGCAACCAGGACTTTTTTTTTTTTCCCCTCTGTCCAATAGCCAGCTCCTGCTCTGACTGGACCTCAGTGAGACTTTGCCCCCCTCCCTCCCTTGGTGACTCATGCCTGGACATCTGCCTTGATCTACTATTGTTGTCCCAGAAGCGTTCTCTGCCTTCTTCCAGTCCCAGCCTAACTCTCACTCCATTCTACCCACTGCTCTTCAAATGGGGAAGGAAATGTTCCAGCCTTTAGAGGTAAAAATATCAGAACTCTGAGAGGGTGGTCCTCTGAAGGTTGCACAGAGTATGAAACTTGTTCTCAACAATGTGGCTGTTTGCCAGAGGTCCCTTATGTTCAATAGTCTCGGTAAACTGGGGCGGACAAGGACCAAAGAGGGGCTGTCTGGTCCTGCCCACCCAGTACACATGGCCTGAGGTTTCTATGGTGATGGTAATTAAGCCTCACCTGCTGCCTCTTTGATCACGACTGCATGTCCCCTCTCTTCTTGTCCCATGCTAAATGCCTGGATGCAATAGACTCTAGGGGAAATGGAGCCCTGCAATGAGGCACCTGGCCCCAGGAGTGGAGTCACACAGGGACTGGGGACTCTGATGCTCTGAGTTCCTGGGCTTCAAGCCTTGGATGCTGGGCAGCAATGCCTGGGGTAGGGGCAGTGAATGGGGATGAGGGTCCAAGTTTACATGTGGAAGAAAGAATATAGGCAGTTTGGAGAATCCTAAGGTTCATGTGACAGATCTGGGGCCAGTTGGAGGGAAAGATGGGTGCTAGAAGTTTGAGAACAGGAAAGATATATGGATAAATATGGTGTCTTCCGAGCACTGCAGGTGCTCGTACAGAGGCCCAAACTCTGCTGCAAGGGACAGTGCTGAGGGGGCTCAATTATGAGATAGGGGTAGGAAAAGACACTTCATAAAAAATCTGGTTTCAAAATCCAAGTTGTACATTCATATGTCTTTAAGAGGCAAACAACTGTACAAAGCTTACAAAAAGCAACATCCCCTGTTCCCCTTCTGCTCTCAGGCAAGAGTATTAATGTTTTGTTCTATAAAAACAAAACAAAACCCCACCAAAACCAAACTTTATCCCATGTGTTGCTCCTGATATTTGTCACTTGTGTCTCTGTGTTTGCCTCTTGATTTTAGAGGTGAGTGCTTTTGCTAAGTTTTTGGAATTTGATTGAAAATATTTGGCCATACTTACCATTTGACCTGAGCTTTTTCCCTTTGTATTGGTGAACATTTTCTTTTTTTGCCAGTCCTTTGTTTTCCTTTTTCTGGTTGCATCTTTGATTAACTAAAACTTCCCACCATGGGGACCCACCGCTGCCAAGCTGGGGACCAAGCCTTTAACACTTGAGATTTGGGAGGACATTCTAGATCCAAACCATAACAGTATGCAAACTGTAGTGAGCATCAGTAAAGAACAGTGGAACCAACTCTTGTCTCAAGAAGCAAAGCACCACCCCACTCTTGTTGGGCTCTGTGTGTCCCCAAACATCTTCCTCCTTCACGCCCAAATAAACATTATCTTGAAATGTATGCTTATTGGTCCCTTGCTTTTCTTTATACTTTTTGTTGTTGTAGTTGTTCTAATTAGTTATACATAAAGCAGAATGCTTTCAACTTTTACTATATTTTGGAGCATATTCAGAGAACTGATGAACTATTTTTGCATGTCCTTGAACATTACCTGTAAGGATTTAGTCTGATTGTCTTACATTGCTATTGCTCAATAATGCTGCATAACAAACCTCCCCAGGAGTCTATGGGCTGCTGCCATAAACATTATTCCATAGCTGTGCACTTGGGGGTGGGCGGGGCTCAGATGGACTTGGATCCAGGACACAGGCTTCATTAAACCTGTTCTACATGCCTCTGATCTCTTTGGGCTGATGGTTCTCAGAGTGGTCATCTTTGAGGATCAAAAGGCAGAAGGTAAGACCAAACCTGCAAGGACGTGAACTTCTTGAATCGCATTGGCCAGAGCAAATCATATGACCCAGCCAGTTTTTAAAAAAGCCACAATTACATTGTGCACTGTTTCATGTTGCATATGTACTTACTCCTTTTCACTGATGATTCGTATTGTATTGTAAGGACTACACTACAATATTTTTTCTCAAACTCTCTTTTTTTTTTTTGGCTTTGTTTTTTGGTACCAAGGATTTAACCCAAGGGCACCTAACCACTGAAATACATCCCAGCCCTTTTCCTTTTTTATTTTGAGACAAGGTCTCATTAAGTTGCTAAGGCTGGCTTGAATTTGTGAACCTCCTGCCTCAGCCTCCTGCCTCAGCAGCTGGGATTATAGGTGTGCACTACCATGCCTGGCCTCTCATCCCTTTAAAAAAATTCAAAGAAAATTTTTTTGCAGGAGGCAGGCTCTCATACCTAGCCCATTCTCTCTCTCTCTCTTTAAAATATTTTGTAGATGAACACAATGCCTTTATTTATTTTTATGTGGTGCTGAGGATCAAACCCCATGCCTCACACATGCTAGGCAAGCACTCTACCACTGAGCTACAACCCCAGTCTGTGGCCTATTCTCTTAATAAATTTTTGAGTGGTTTCTAGGTTTTGTTAATGCAGATAATTCTGTCTTGAACAGTCTTGGCAATATATCCTGTGGCAGGTATGACAGAATTGCTATAGATTATTTAACTAGCTAGCATAATTACCCCAAATTAAAGTAGAAAAATGACTTGTGTGATATTTGAATATCCTAAAAGTACTTTTCATTAAGCAATTTGTCCCATAGTTCCAGATTTGGAACACCTATAAAATATAGTATATAATATGTAATTATATAATGAAAAGAGTATAATTATAATGATATTAATTAATATAAATGAGATTTAGATTATTACTTAAAACCTACTTTAATGCACCTGTGTCAATCTCATTGATGTATTTGCAGAATTGGAAACTTGAGACGTAAGGGTTAAGTATACTTTAAGGTCATCTGAATGTCATAGAATGAAACTTTCTTGGCTTATTATTTACAGCTAATTGAGTATTATATTATTTTAATTGAGTTAATTATATTGAATATATTATAACTCTAATGTTGAATGTTAATTTGTATAAAACTAGTTAGTTGTGTTTATTTTTTTTTAATTCAGTAAGGAAAATGACACCAAGAATTACAGTATTATTGCCCTGTGGGGCATTGATTAGTTTTGTATCAAACTTAGCAATTTTACTTCAGCACTTTTTCTACAGATTATATAAATGCCAGTTCCCATGCCTTCATTGAATTTTGTGTTATGCCCTTTAAGTTAAATAAAATTTTGACACATCATTTATTTATATAAATATGAATTTGTCTGAGCATCTTAGATTAATAATTATATATCAAGAAGTAGAATTGCAGGTTAAAAGGAGAGATCCACATTCAACTTTGGTTGACAAGATCAAACTGTTTTCCAAAGTGATCAGACTAATATACACACCCAATTCCAGAATAACAGACTTTGCCAAGTAACAGGCTGGTTCACAAGAACAAGCTGCCACTTATTTCCTCCTCCATCAAATTAAGCTATTTCCTGCAAATGTGCTTATGAAATCTCACTGGGATTCACTCACTCCTTTTCATCCTATGTTCCACCTTGCAAGGAGAGGGTTTGGATTCAGGATGCCTCCCTCTTCTTAGAGGAGCACATCTTGCAAATTCCTGAGTCTGCATGCTTGAGCATCTTGTGTGCCCAATCTCTGCTGTTTGGACTTCTCTTCTGCTTATTCTGTGGCTCAGCATTTCAGTTTTCATTCTAGATATTATTTGGAAATGGGTGGGTATGTGTGTCAGAGCCCTCAGCCTGTATATGCAATGACAAAGATACCCACACAGTAATGCTTGAAAGCTGGCCATTGTTAAGGGGCTGGAGGCCAGGGGATGAAAGAGGCTTTTGATTCAATCTGTCCTTTCTGCCTCTGGAATCCCCCACACCTCTAATTACATCCTCAGCTCCCCTCCATCTTTCTGCACCTTCGCCTGCACCAAGGTTTTTAAGTCCTTTTAACCATTAGATATTTAGTTTATTTCTGACTCTTCCTGTTTAATCTTATAATTTTTCCATTCTATGCTATCCAAGACACACCAACAAATATTTACAGTGTGCCATTTAAATTCTATGAGTGTAGTGAATGAGCCAGAGACCTGCTCCTAGTGATCTCCCACTTCCTGGGGGTGAAACTCTCCCTTCCCCCTCCAGACCTCCAACTCATCCCCTCACTGAGCCTTCCACAGCTCAACATCATCCAGTCCCTCTGTGTTTGGAGTAAAAACAAATACTTGCTGTAGGCAAAAAAGAAGTTCTGAGGAATTTGATCAATAGAAACATAATTACTTATCTCTATTGGATTAATAATCTTTCTTCCCTAATCCCCCCACGTGACTATACTGGTTCTCTGAGTACTGACTAGAATGCCCTCTTTTATCCATGCCCCTGTGCTGCGAACAGAACTGGTGTGGAGATAGTAGGTGACCATTTGGTGTATCTGTAACTGAATACCAGAGATTAGGACATTTATAAAGAAAAAACTTTTTTTCCACAGTTCTGGAGACAGAAAAGTCCAATATCAAGGATCCCGCATCAAACAATGAACTTCTTGTTGAATCATCCAACATAGAAAATGAGAGGGTGAGAGAGGGCAAAGGAGGGAAGAAAGGGAGACTAATTTCATTGTTTCATCAGGAGCAAACTCCTCCCATGATCTATCTCTCTCTCTCTCTCTCTCTCCCTCCCTCCCTTCCTCCCTCTTTTTGGCAGCACTAGGGGTTAAATTTTGCTGGTCCAGACTTTTTAATATTATATTTTAATTTGGAAGCAGGTTCTTGTGGAGAGCAGTGTCTGAGATTGGGGTCTCTGATGACTTCATGGCTGTGGCAATGCTTGGTGCCTGGAAAGTTTCTGTGCAAAGGTGCAGGATGCCTCGTTGCTATGGTAATGCTCTCCATGAGGAGGCTCTGTGCTAGAGTCTTATTGGCCTCGACCTTGATCTCAGGCACACAGCTCCTAGGAATAAAGGGACTCTCTTGCTAGACAACCACATGTTTCACCAGCTCCACTGCTCCTGAACCTGCCGCGTAAGAGTAACTTTTTTTTTTTTTTGGATAAATCTTTTTTTTTAATTTAATTTTATTTATTTATTCTACTTAGGTATACATGATAGCAGCATGCATTTTGATTCATTGTACACAGATGGAGCACAACTTTTCATTTCTCTGGTTGCATGTGATGTAGAATCACAACATACATGCGGTCATACATAAAGCTAGGGCTATGATGTCCATCATATTCCACCATCTTTACTGTCCCCCTGCCCCCTCCCCCCTCACCCCTGTAACCAAAGTTCCTCCATTCTTCCCGTAAGAGTAACTATAAACAATGGGCTTTCTTGAGAGCTACACAAAGCTCCTAACATTGTACATTGCAACTATATAGAATGTAACTGCGGAATAAGCTGCATAATGTTGCTAACTCTGTAACTTTCATGAAAACAAAGAATAATGCTTGCATAGTCTTTTAATCTGATTAATGAGACATATATAATAAAGATCGCTGGTGTAATTCTTTAGAGCTGCTTATCCATCAGAGAGCAGCGCTCCACCTGACCCCAGCTGATACCTTTATAATCTGCGTACATGAGTCTTTATTTTTCTAATCCCCCATGGAACCTGCTAGTTTGGCTGTACTGGTCATGGCAGGTTCTCCCTAAATTGCTGAGGCTGGCCTTGACTTCTGATCCTCCTGCCTCAGCATCCCGAATAGCAGGTTTGAGACACTGTGCCTGGCAACCTGCTCCTTCTCCAAGAGCATTCACCCATTGATGAGGATAGAGCCCTCAGGACCTAGTTACCTCTTAAATATCCCACCTTTCAACATTATTGTACTGGGGATTACATTCTTAACACATGAATTTGGGGGCAACACCTTCAAACCATAGCAGTAGGTAAGGAAAAGTTCTCATTCTTTCTCTGATGAAAAATGTAGGAAATACCAGCTTGTTTTTTGTTTTTGTTGTTGTTGTTGTTGTTGTTGTTTTTGATACCAAGGATTGAACTCAGAGGCACTCCACCACTGAGCCACATCCCCAGCCCTAATTTGTATTTTATTGAGTTGCTTAGTGCCTCACCATTGCTGAGGCTGACTTTGAACTAGTGATCCTCCTGTCTCAACCTCCCAAGCCACTGGGATTACAGGTGTGGGCCACTGTACCTGGCTCTACTAGCTTGGTTTTTGATCACCCAATGTAATTCAGGTATGTTTTATATTGAGCTCACCCATATTTATTTATTTACTTCTTTATTTATTTAGAGATT
Source organism: Geosciurus inauris (assembly GCA_004024805.1). Taxonomy (NCBI): domain Eukaryota; kingdom Metazoa; phylum Chordata; class Mammalia; order Rodentia; family Sciuridae; genus Geosciurus; species Geosciurus inauris. Next base: position 16,189 of record PVHX01025055.1, on the reverse strand, counting down.
TTTGCCAAATTGCTGAGCTGACCTTGAACTTGCAATTGTCACTAATCAGAGAGAACATTCGGCATTTACCTTCAGTCTTTGGAGTCACTGGAATTTGGTGGATTATTCATTTTAAAGGAAGTTGCAGATACTTCCCCAAAACATAACAAAATAAAGTGGTGCTTTCTCAATAATGATAAAGAAGACTTGGGATGAATATACAGTTGTGTCCAAGGAAGACCGTGTCTTCCTTGGCGGATGACTGATGACTCCCAGGTTTCTATCTCCAGCCCTGACAGCTCCCCTGGTCCTCAGATTTATTTAGCCAACTGCCTGCTTGAGATTTCTAGGAGGTTTCCTACTGGGCATTTCACATTTTCAGCTTATCCTTCACCAAGTTATAGGATATCAATGGGTACTAGTTTTCTTATCTGAAAAGAAGACTCTCAGAACCACTGATATCATAGAGCAACAGGAGCAAATAAGAAGATGCTTGTAACATGCTCACAAAAGGTCTAAGTATATAGTGTATGCTGGGCCCAGTCAGAAGACCAAAGTCATATGGAGATAAATAGTGGGAGTCTAGCATAAAGGATAATTATGCTCTGATAAAAGTAAGGATAAGGGCTAGAGATGTAACTCAGTGGTAGAGCACTTGCCTACCATGCATAAGGCCCTAGGCTTAATCCCTACTACCACAAAAAAGAAATGTGAAAACTCCATGGAATAGAGCTGAAGGAGAGTGTCAAGAAAGAGAAAGGACACACTCCTATCTCTGACCAGTTTTGCTGCCACCAGAACTAGGAAGAGAAGCCCATTCCTCTTGCAATGCTGCCTAAGTGCCCTCTGCTATCAAACTCATTGTGCTCAACATGGAAAACTGTTGAAAGGGAACCTATCCATTATCACAAGACGGGTTAGATGTGTGAATGAGAAACGGACACATGCTTAACAGACACTTACCTTCTGACATAGGTTTGTAATTTTAAGAGGAAGGACAATATCCTATTCTCCTATGTCTCCGGTCATATGGTCTTTTTTTTAAAAATTAATTTATTTAAAAGCATTTAAAGTCATAGTACATATATAGAGCTCAATTTTTCCATTTCTCTGGTTACAAATCAGATAGGGTCACACAATTTGTGTCTTCATACATGCACCAAGGGTAGTGATGACCATCTCATTCAACCATCTTTACTACACCCATTCCCCCCTTCCCTCCCCCCACCTCCCCCCTGCCCCATCCAAGGTTCCTCCATTTCTCCTATGTTCCCCATTCCCACCCCCCGTATGTATCAGCATCCACTAATCAGAGAGAACATTCGGCATTTGGTTTTTTGGGATTGGCTTACTTCACTTAGCATAATGTTCTCCAATTCCATCCATTTACCTGCAGATGCCATAATTTTATTCTCTTTTATTGCTGAATAATATTCCATTGTGTATATGTACCACAGTTTCTTTATCCATTCATCTATTGAAGGGCACCTGGGTTGCTTCCACAGTTTTGCAATTGTGAATTGTGCTGCTATAAACATTGAAGTGGCTGTGTCACTGTAGTATGCTGTTTTTAAATCTTTAGGGTATAGGCCAAGGAGTGGAATAGCTGGATTAAATGGTGGTTCCATTCCAAGTTTTTAGGGAATCTCCATACTGCTTTCCAGATTGGTTGCACCAGTTTGTAGCCCCACCAGCAATGTTTGAGTGTGCCTTTTTCACCACATCCTTGCCAGCACTTATTGTTGCTGGTATTTTGGATAGCTGCCATCCTGACTGGGGTGAGATGAAATCTGAGGGTAGTTTTGATTTGCATTTCTCTAATGGCTAGAGATGTTGAACATTTCTTCATATACTGGTTTATTGATTGTGTATCTTCTTCTGCGAGGTTTCTATTCAGCTCCTTAGCCCATTTATTGATTGGGTTGTTTGTTTTTTTGGTGTTAAGTTTTTTGAGTTCTTTATATATCCTGGAGATCAGTGCTCTATCTGATGTGTGTGTGGCAAAACTTGCTCCCAGAATGTAGGCTCTCTGTTCACCTCATTGATAGTTTCTTTTGCTGAGAAGAAGCTTTTTAGTTTAAGTCCATCCCATTTATGGACTCTTGCTTTTATTTCTTGTGCTTTTGGAGTCTTGTTAAGGAATTCGGGACCTAATCCAACGTGATGAAGATTTGGACCTACTTTCTCCTCAATTAGACGCAGGGTCTCTGGTCTAATTCCTAGGTTTTTGATCCACTTTGAGTTCAGTTTTGTGCATGGTGAAAGATAGGGGTTTAGTTTCATTTTACTGCATATGAATTTCCAGTTTTCTCAGCACCATTTGTTGAAAAGGCTATCTTTTCTCCAATGTATGTTTTTGGCACCTTTGTCTAGTATGAGATAGCTGTATTTATGTGCATCACTCTCTGTGTCTTCTATTCTGTACCATTGGTTTACATGTCTATTTTGGTGCCAGTACCATGCCGTTTATGTTACTATAGCTTTTTTTATTTTTTATAACTTTATTTATTTTTATATGGTGCTGAGGATCAAACCCAGTGCCTCACACATGCAAGGCAAATGCTCTACCACTGAGCTACAATCCCAGCCCTGTTACTATAGCTTTGTAGTAAAGTTTAAGGTCTGGTATTGTGATGCCTCCTGCTTCACTCTTCTTGCTCAGGATTCCTTTGGCTATTCTGGATCTCTTATTTTTCCAAATGAATTCCATGATTGCCTTTTCTATTTCTATAAGAAAGGATTTTGGGATTTTAATTGGGATTGCATTGAATCTTCATAGTGCTTTGGGTAGTATGGCCATTTTAATAATATTGATTCTGCCTATCCAAGAGCATGGGAGGTCTTTCCATCTTCTAAGATCTTCTTCAATTTCTTTCTTTAGTGTCTTGTAATTTTCGTTGTAGAGGTCTTTCACCACTCTTGTTAGATTGATTCCCAAGTATTTTATTTTTTTGGAGGCTATTGCGAATGGAGTAGTTTTTCTAATTTCTCTCTCAGAGGACTCATTGCTGATGTATAGAAATGCATTTGATTTATGGATATTGATTTTATAACCTGCAACTTTGCTGAATTCATTTATCAGTTCTATAAGTTTTCTGGTGGAACTTTTTGGATCCTCTAAGTATAGAGATCATGTCGTCTGCAAATAATAATAGTTTGAGTTCTTCTTTTCCTATTTGTATTCCTTTACTTTCCTTCGTCTGTCTGATTGCTCTGGCTAGAGTTTCAAGGACTATATTGAATAAGAGTGGTGAGAGGGGGCATCCTTGTCTTGTTCCAGTTTTGAGAGGGAATGTTTCCAATTTTTCTCCATTTAGGATGATGTTGGCCTTGGGCTTAGCATATATTGCTTTAACAATGTTGAGGAATGTTCCTACTATCCCTAGTTTCTCTAGTGTTTTGAACACGAAAGGGTGCTGTATTTTGTCAAATGCTTTCTCTGCATCAATTGATAGAATCATGTGATTCTTATCTTTAAGCTATTGATGTGATGGATTATGTGTATTGATTTCCATATGTTGAACCAAACTTGCATCCCTGGAATGAACCCCACTTGATCATGATGTACTATTTTTTTAATATGCTTTTGTATGCAATTTTCCAAAATTTTATTGAGAATATTTGCATCTATATTCACCAGGGATATTGGTCTGAAATTTTCCTTTTTTGATGTGTCTCTGTCTGGTTTTGGAATCAAGGTGATACTAGCCTCATAGAATGAGTTTGGAGGGGTTCCTTCCCTTTCTATTTCGTGGAATAATTTGAGGAGTATTGGAGTTAGTTCTTCTTTGTAGGTCTTGTAGACCTCGGCTGAGAATCCATCTGGTCCAGGGCTTTTCTTGGTTGGAAGGCTCTTGATGGCCTCTTCTATTTCCTTGCATGTAATCGATCTGTTAAGTCATGAATGTCCTCCTACCTCAGTTTGGGTAGGTCATATGTCTCTAGGAATTTGTTGGTGTTTTCAGGGTTTTCTATTTTACTGGAATATAAGTTTTCACAATAGTTTCTGATTATCCTTTGTATTTCAGCAGGGTCTGTTGTGATATTTCCTTTTTCATCACAAATTTTGGTAATTTGGGTTTTCTCTCTCCTTCTTTTTGTTAGGGTGGTTAAGGGTTTGTTAATTTTGTTTATTTTTTCGAAGAATCAGCTTTTCTTTTATCAATTTTTTGAATTGTTTCTTGTGTTTCAATTTCATTGATTTCAGCTCTGATTCTAATTATTTCCTGTATTCTACTTCTTTTGGTGTTACTTTGTTCTTCTTTTTCTAGGGCTTTGAGTTGTAGTGTCAAGTAATTGATTTGTTCACTTTTACATCTTTGAATATATGAGCTTAATGCAATGAACTTTCCTCTTAGCACTTTCCTCTTAGCACTTCCCAGAGATTTCGGTATGTTGTATCAGAGTTTTCATTTACCTCCAAGAATTTTTTTATCTCTTCCCTGATGTCTTCTGTTACCCATGCATTGTTCAATAGCAAATTATTGAGTCTCCAGGTGTTGTATTGGCTTCTTTTTTAAAAAACTGTTATAAATTTCTAGTTTCATTCCATTATGGTCAGATAGAATGCAGGGTAGTATCTCTATATTTTTGTATTTACTAAGACTCACTTTGTGGTATAGCATATGATCTATTTTGGAGAAGGATCCATGTGCTGCTGAGTAAAAAGTATATTTGCTTGTTGAAGGATAGAATATTTTATATATATCCATTAAGTCTAGACCATTGATTGTTCTATTAAGTCTTGTAGATTCTTTGTTTAGTTTTTGTTTGGAAGATCTATCCAGTGGTGAGAGAGTTGTGTTAAAGTCACCCAATACTATTGTGTTGGGGTCTATTTGATTCTTGAATTTGAGAAGGGTTTGACAAACAAAGCTGTCCCATTGTTTGGGGCATAGATATTTAAGCTTGTTATGTCTTGTTGATGTATGATTCCCTTAAGCAGTATGAAATGACCTTCTTTATCCCTTTTCACCTACTTTGGTTTGAAGTCCTTTATCATGGTTCAGTTCTTGACTTTCAGGACTACAACCACTTCAAGAAGGTGTTTTGGCCAGTTTTTCGGTCACTGGGAGAGAACACCTAAAAAAATTAACTTAAAAGGAGGACAGGCTTATTTTGGCTCACAATTTCCATGGTCCCTTGGTCCTGTTCAAAAGAACAAAAGGGACCTATGGGGGTGCAATATATCATGACCAGAGCAGGCAGCAGAGGAAAGCATGGGGTGGTTTGAAAGCAGAGAGGAAGGGGCCAGGTCCCCATATTTCCTTCAAGGGCAAACCTTCAATGACATAATTTCCTTGCACAAGGCCTCACTTCCTAAATATTCCACCACCTCCCAGTAGTAAAATGGGTTGATAACTAAGCTTTTAATACATGGGTCTATGGGGCACAAAGTTCAAACTATAGCAGAAGGCAAGAGAGAGAGATGTCATGTGTCATAAAAAAAGGAAAATTTCAGTAGTCACATATTGTTTTCATAAAATCTAATTTATTTGAGACTAGAAAGAATCGATGATGTCACAAAGAAATGAAATATAACTGTTTTTTTTAAAAGCATTTGTAAAGATCACACGACCAGGAGAAGATGAATTAAGCCACTCGGCAAGGCTTTATTGGAATGCGTCCTTGGACCAGATCCCCCATCTATCAGAGCGTGTCGGGAGAAATGGCGTCGGAGATTCAGTGCATAGAGAATTTTAAGAAAATCCGGTCAGGAAGGGGAGGGCTTGGGAACAGGAAGAGAAGTCCAGACTCCTTCCTGATGGGTCAGGAAAACTCGCTGATTGACAGGAGGCGTGTCCACTAGTGACGTCACATCTGGCTTGCAGCTCCGCTGACCAGCTTCCTTAACTGGGCATCTTAGACCCTGACCAGACCTGACAGCATTATTACAACTCCAACCTATATTTGAAATAATTTTACAAATACATACTGAGGAACCTGGTATGTGCTCTGTACAGTACTGATGAATCTAAGCCTTTGTCCTGGAATGGTGGCGCGGTGGCCTGAGTGGGCTGGAGTGCTGGTGGCCAGCACTGGTCCTGGCTTCCCAGAACCTGCCATACTTGCAGGGAAGCCTGAGGCACAGTGAGCCAGGGCCAAATGAGCCAGGGCAAGCCAAATTGTTGCCCCACTGAGGTTGGTCCTGTCCCAGGAGCAGGGGGAAAACTGAAGTGGGGACAAACCCAAAATTTCAGACTCAAAAGCTAACTAATGAGCTGGGGTTGTAGCTCAGTGGCGGAGCTCTTGTCTAGCATGTGTGAGGCACTGGGTTCGATTCTCAGCACCACATATAAATAAATAAAATAAAGGTCCATTGACAACTAAAAAATATATATATATATATATATTTAAAAAAAAGAGCTAATGGCATTGATAATTTCCAAGACCTGATTAGCATAAATGTAGACCATATAAAGCCTTAGAGTAGCACACTCGAGTGGCAACCCCTATCATGACATCTTCCCATTTGAATAGATCTTCCTCATTCATGGGTTTCATTCTTCAAATTCATGAGATAAGAATCCGGAAAGAAAAAATTGGAGGTGAGTGCTGGGGTCTGCTGCAACACTGGAGGGCATACCCTGCCATTAAGAGCTACAACATGCCAATCAATAATAGCAGAGAAGAATCTGGCTTTGCTGGCTGAGACCCTTGGAACTGACACCAGCTGGCGTCCCCTGCCTCGATTAGCTGCTGACACTAAAAAGGGCTTTCTCAGCTGCAGAGGCCCGCAGCTTACACAGACCCCACCCACCAGCAGAAGTGGAGAGAAACTCCAGTTTCACGGAGAACTGTAAAGAGAAGTCAACCCAGCCAGGCGTGGTGGCTCAAGCCTGTAATCCCAGCACTTAGGGAGGCTGAGACAGGAGAATCGCGAGTTCAAAGCCAGCCTCAGCAATGGTGAGGCACTAAGCAACTCAGTGAGACCCTGTCTCTACATAAAACACAAAATAGGGCTGGGGATGTGGCTCAGTGGTCGAGGCCCCTGAGTTCAATCCCCAGTACCAAAAAAAAAAAAGAGAAGTCAACCCAAACTAGGTGCTGTACAGAGGGAAACTGAAAAACTCTTTAGCCACTCATTGCTTAGCACTTTTTTACTGCTTTGTCCTTGAAATTAATGAAATTAAATCATTCATGAGTGAGAGGACCTTATGACAAGAGTCTTTCATATTTTAAGAATTCAAACAGTGGCTTCAGTGTGAAATGATGCTTTTCTTAACTTTTGTAGCATTACAAAATATAGTCAGAGCAAATTTATGCTTTTCTATTAAATTGGACTTTTTATGTATCTAAAGGCTGTATTTTCTCTATTTTAAACAAATGAAACAAAACTTATTCAGAAATAGTGTGGGTTTTTCCAAAATTGAGGAGTGAGAAAGTTTTCTAAATCTCTCAGAATTAGCCTATAAAGACAGCAGATTAGAAGTGTCAAATTGTAGTCACTGACCATTGCAACAAATTAGACATACGGCAATGTTGTATAGATCTAAACACCGAGGGTGCTAGTGACTGAGGCAAAGTTCTGCAGGCAGGAGCAGACCACGAACCAGCCACCCACCTTGCTCAGGAGTGACACCTCCTCTCCCACCGAGGGTACAGTTCTTAAAGTCTGTTTGTAGTTGACCTAGAGGCCAGGAAACATGTCCAGGGTAAATGGTGTCAGAAAACAGCCTCTCTCCCAACTCAGTACAACCTGCTAGAATTTGCTAGGAATATTTGCATAGGACTTTGTGTAGCCGGGCGCGGTGGCACACACCTGTAATCCCAGCACTTGGGAAGGCTGAGACAGGAGAATTGCAAGTTCAAAGCCAGCCTCAGCAACGGGGAGGCGCTAAGCAACTCAGTGAGACCCTGTCTCTACATAAAACACAAAATAGGGCTGGGGATGTGTCTCAGTGGTGGAGTGCCCCTGAGTTCAATCTCCAGTGCCAAAAAAAAAAAAAGGAATATGGACTTTGTGGCATTTATTTATTTGTTTAGGCCCTGGGGATTGTGAACCCAGGGGTGCCTTACCACTGACTACATCTCCAGCCCTCTTTTATTTTTTATTCTGTCTCTCTAAGTTGCTGAGGCTGGCCTCTACCTTGCGATTTTCAGACTCCCAAGTCACTGGGGTTACCGGTATGAGAAATGGGCTTGTGGTATTTTTGTGGACTAGATTTAAAGGACATATGTGACCTGAGACCCAGCTTCAGAATGGCCCTGCGGTGAGATTAGTCCTTTATATTCTGATGGGGTGCATTTCTCCCAGGCACCGTGGTCCAGGAAATTCAAGTTCCCTTTCTCACCAAGGTCACTTACGCTTGGAAGCAGCCTCGTGACCTCAGGCAGATGAGGACACGCAAGAACTGGTCAGCAGGGGAGCCTAGAGGCAGAAGTTTTGAAGAAATTCAAGAGCGGGGCCAAAATAAGGAGAAGGCAGGGGCCTGAGGGCAGACACTGGAGACTGGAGTGTGGGGATGAAGAGCTTCCAGGAGAAGGCTGGGGAATCTGGCAGAGCAGGATTAGTGGAGACCATTAGCAGCCTACCATCAGTCTTTGAATTGAATCCTCCTCTCAGCAGGTTTCAAGGGCATCCCAGCCATTTCCACACCGGACTCCCAGCGAGAAGCAGCAGGTAGGACCGCAGAGTTCTGAGGCTGAGCAGGGGAAGGAAGGGGAGTCCTTGGTAGAGGAGGGGATGTAAAGCACCTGGAGAAGGAGCTGGAGGCTGCGTTGGGATCAGACTCTGTTGGGATCAGGCCCCAGCAATCAGTCTTATTTACCCACTCCCCCTCCGTACTTAGTCCCTTGCTGGGCTGGGGGCGGGGCGAGGTCGCAATGGCATTTTTCCGAAGTAGCTGCAACTTAAGTTCCTTCCTAAAATTCCCCAAGAGCAGTCCCTGCCCTACTCTGTCCCGGGCACATCTAGCAACAGCCCTTCCTTACTTCAAGCTCCTGCCTCCCCCTCCCCAGACCCTACTCCTATATTCGGTATCAGGCAGGATATGACCCAAACTTGCAGGACAAAAGGTGGACTAGGAAGAGATGACATTCTCACATCACACCTTCAGGTGGAAGTCCTGCAAGCCTTGGAACCCAGAGCTCATTCTGGACTCCTACCTGATCTTGAAATTTCTAAGACCTCGCGGGAAGCTGGGATGAGCTAGGTCTGCTCAGAAACACTGGGCAGAGGATTGGCCCCGCTCTCCCTTTGGTCCCGGCACCTCCCTTTGGTCCTGCTCCTCCCTTTGTCTTTGAGCCTCATACTCCTCCTTTTTATTTCATTTTAAATTAATTGGGGGGGGGGTGCTGAGGATTGAACACAGGTGTTCTCTACCACTGATCTACATCTCCAGCCCCTATTTTAATTTTAATTTAATTTCTAAAAAATTTTGAGACAGAGTTTCTTTAAGTTGCCCAGGCTGGCCTCCAGCTTGTGATCCTCCTTCCTGCCTCGTCCTCCTGAGTCACTGGGATTATAGATGTACACCACTACGCCTGACTGACCCCTCCATTTAAAAACACCTTCTTATGCTGGATGCCTGGCATTTCTTTATAAAGAAATTACAATTAAAAGAAGTATCATTACATATTTTCTGTGCATCTAGTCCCACAGTACATTCAACAGTATCAGTTATAGCCCCTTGAGTGTGTACTGACCTAGGAGGGCCCACCCCCAAAATTGTATGCCTCAGTCCATTGTCCAGAGTTATTTCCAGATTTAATTGTGAAATAATTTTTCCATATGGGCATGGACATTTCCTAACACTTAAGTAACTCATAGCCTCCTTGTCCAGAAGAACAGAGATGTTTGGCAACTTTGGTTTCCATCAGGTCATTGACACATCTTGACCAGCATAAAGTTTCTACTTCTTATTGTAGACAGATCTCTCTTAGATGTGCCCTAGTGCTATATTGTTTGTATATTTATTTATTTTTAAATTAATTTATTTTTGTGGTAGTGGGGATTGAATCCAGGACCTTGCTCATGCTGGGCAAGTGCTCTAACATTGAGCTACATCCTAGCTCTTTTTTAAAAATTTTTAAAAAAGAGACAAGGTCTCACTAAGTTTGCCACGGCTGGACTTGAACTTGGGATCCTCCTCCCTCCACCTCCTGAGTAGCTGAAATTATCAGCCACTTCAGCCACCATGCTTTGCCAGTGTTATTTATTCTTAAAGGGTGTGAAATCTCGATAGCAGGTAGTATCATTGCATTGATGCACACCAATCCAAACAGCACAGACCTCAACATAGAAGTTGACATCTGTTTCTTCTTGGTCATCTTCCTGTTTGCATTAATTAAGCACCAATGCTACCCAGGGATCTTCTGCTCCAGCTCAGATCTTTACATTTTTTGACTCTCTCATGATAGAATTTCCCTCATGAGAAAATCATAGATATCTTCCCTTCTTTGGAGATCCCCACCATGATAGTGAGTCTACCTAATCCTATAGTTTGGACCTTCCGTTCATCATTCTATTCCTTCTTCTTAGCCAGAAGGCATTTCCCTTGTGGCAGGAAAGGGTTAACTCATCAGGCCTGGGTCGCCCAAGCCCTGTACTCTTTGGAGAATGGCTCTTGGCAGGTTCCTGTGAGATAACCACTGAGTTCTTGGAATATTCTTCCTGATTACAGTGTTCTCATATGCCTGGGGCACTGGGCCATGCTGTATCAGTTTGCAGACAAGTTTATTTTAACATTAATATTTATGATGAATGCCTGTTTGGAGCTGAGTGAAAGGGCCTGTGGTTTGAGTAGCTTAGGTCAGTCACAGAGGGGCTGCCTACCTACATGACTGACCCTCCAGTAAAAGTTCCAGACATCGAGGCTCAGTTGAGTTTCTTGCTGGCAACTGGAAGATTTGAGCACTTCTTCATGTGACTCCAGCAGGAGGGGATATCTGGAAGTGCCACCTGGTTAATCCTAGACTTTGCATCTATGTGCCTTTTCCCTTTGATTTTAATCTGTATCCTCTCACTGTAATAAACCACAGCCATGTGTATGGCAGGTTTTCTGAGTCCTTTGAGTCTTTCTAATGAATCACTGAGCCTGAGAGTAGACTTGAGGACCCTTACACGTTTGGCCTGTGTCCCAAGTTGAGGACTTTTTTGCCCAACAAGTGAATAGTTTTCCAGAGGCTGTCATTGGGATACAAGAGACTTATTCATCCCTAATGGACTACTGGTGTGGATCAAATAAATTGATCATTTTGACCCTAGTCGACTAGCTCATCATTTGGGCACACATCCTATAAATTCAGGCCAGCATTAGAGTAACCCTGACAACCTGCTGTTGTTCATGGGTGCTTATCAGATCATGGAGACTAATCTCTGATATAAGGAGGAACAAATTGAATGTTCTTTGTGTTCTTGCTCTACAGCCAAGGGGATCATGACCCGGTGGTATGGAGCACAGGTCAGTAGCTAAATTTCCATTCCTTTAGCAAAACTGGCATGATCCCCTCATCTGCTAACTGGGGAAGTAAATTTTTTAGTCTCTTTAGACTTTGCCCAAATTTATCTCTAATTTTCCTGCACATTGTAAGAATGATTCCTGATAGCATTCCAACAGACTGATCACCCAAGGTGGCCACAAATCTATAGGATGGGCAATCTCATGAACCATAAGAGTATAGAAGGTGCAACACAGCTCTGAGACCAAACATTACTTGCATTAATTAAAATGCTGAGCCCCAAAAAGGGAGAACAACTTGTCCAAGTTTACCCAGCAAGTTATTCAACAACCAAGATAGCAGTCTTTGCTGTCAGTGAATCTTTGCTGCTAGGGTCCCACTCTCAGCCTTGGTTTGGTATAGAGCTACTCTGATTTCTCAGGGAGTCAAGGATTTGGAACTCTCTCCTCTCCTTCATCTCAGGCTCCCCAAGCCTCATTATATATTTCACATACAGTATATTAAAAATACTAGATTTATGATTTCTTGTCTGGCTTAGGCTCAGGTCTTTGAAAAGGATTGAGACAGGTAGCCACATTAACCTTTTGTGGGATTGATGTTACGGTGTTCTTCCCTGAGCCAGAGTATTTATACATAAATGGGGCTTGACTCCCTGGTCAGAGCTTATTCTGGTTTCAGCATCTCCAAAGGGAAGAGGTACTGTACCTTCCGAGAGGTGGGGTCTCGATGACCCAAGTAAAGATGGGATATTGTAGACTGTTTTCCCCCAAGTTCCTGTGTTGAAGTCCTAACCCCCAACTTCATGGCATTAGAATGTACGGCCTTTGGGAGGTAATCAGGTCATGAGGGTGGGGCTCTTAAGAGACATGCGACAAACAGCTTCTCTCACTGCCATGTGGGAATACAAGAAGACAGCTATCTTCTTGCCAGCAGGAAGGCCCTCACTGAGGATCTGACCATTTTGGAACCTGATCCGAAACTCCCAGCCTCCAGAACTTTGAGAAATAAATGTTGTTCAAACTACCCAGTCAACGATATGCTGGCATAGCAACTTAAACTAGTAATGATAGCTCACTCCTCTGCTCTCTTCCATCATCGGCGGCGTTGGCTCTGGGATCTCGGGTCACCCTTCTGTGAAAGGGGGAGCAATCTGTATACTCTTCCTCCAAGGAACCAGTACTGAAGGACTCATGATGGAATAACAGAGGCAGGATTCCTGGCGAAAGGGCCTCCCTTGCAGTACGGGCTTCCTGGGAAACCTTGAAGTCTTGTACCACAACCACTAAACTGTTATCTCTGCTCTGCAGTACCCACTACATGGCTAAAAAATAAAGTATGATTGTGTGTGCCCTTGGGTGTTATCTGCCTGTGCATATGTATCCATTTGCATGTATGTGCTCAGCTAATTGCCTCCAGTTCTGAGCATCTCCTCTGCTACTTTTTTGAATCATAGAGAGGGAAATTAATGTACAGCACATTTTCAGATAAACAGAAAAACCAAAATGCTAACGAGAAAATAAGTGGAAGAGGTGCCCACTATAGAGATTGAGCACAGATGTGGGGAAAAGTGAAGATGCAGATTACAGAAGGAGCTGACAGATGTGCTTCACAAAGAGAAGAGAGGTATCCTGAGTTGCAAAGCCAGTCTCTTTCCTTGCAAGATGTGCTATAGGTTGCAAAGTGTGTTAGTCAGCTTTTCGTTGCTGTGACCCAAACACCTGACAGGACTGGCTTAGAGGAAGAAAAGTTTATTTTGGTTCATGGTTTCAGAGGTTTAGTCCATAGTGGGCTGACTCCATTTCTCTGGGCCCAGCTCAAGGTGAGGCAGAACCTCGTGATGGAAAGGCCTGATGGAGGTGCACTCCTCCATTCATGGTGGCCAGGAAGCAAAGATAAGGAAAGGAAGAGGCCACGGGGAAAATGAGCCCTCCCTGGGCAAGCCCCCCAGTGACCCACCTCCTCCAGCCACACCCCATGTGCCTACAGTTACCACCCAGTCAGCCCAAGTGAGCTAGGATGAATCCATTAGGTTACAGCTCTCACATTTCACTTCCAAACATTCCTGCATTAACACAGGAACTTTTGAAGGACAAGTCATATCCAAATCATGACACATAGGCTGGTGGGAGCTTCCTGGATCAAATGAGGCTTCACCAGCAAGTCTGATTTGCAGGAAACCAGTAAAGGAGAAGGATGAGGAACTTATCTTTGAGAACCAGCCTACAATCGGCTATAGGAGAGGTCAAGAAACAAAAGTAAAAATTATGAAGTGTGGCAGGGACTTGTAGTAGTGGAATCGCTTTTACTCAATCTCTTTGGAATATAATTTGATCTTTTAATTAAGGATAAATGTGGATTTATCCCATGAATCAGTGATTCTACTCAAGTTGCATTCTCAAATTGTTAAAAACATAATTCTTATACAAATAGATGATGAGCATATGTCAAAATTTTATTTATCCTTTAATAAAGGAAGCAGAGGAATGACAAAATTAATAAGGAAATGAGAAACCAGAATTTATATAATCAGAGTACAAACTGCTAAATATAATACAAAATGTTCTTGTGCTACAGGGCACGAAAACTAACTTTTCATTTTCATCTTTATCAAGTTCAAAAATCATCAGAATTTATCATTTTTCTACAAGTTCATCTCTAACTTCACTGAGTTATAGAGCTTTATAAAGTTTTCTTATAAGGTTAATCCTTGGTAACTCAACAAGGTTATATCCCTGAAAGAGTTATATAACTCTCTGGAGGCTTAATGAAAGTTCTCCTAGAATGCTTTTTAAAGATTAGATGTTGATCTTTTTTGCTTTACTTCAAAGTTTTGGATAATTTTGCTATCCTGTGATTTAATCTTCAGCAGTTCTCACACACTTGCCCCAGGAGGGATGTACAGCTTGTCCAAAGCAGCATTGTATTGGTAAAATTCAAATGTCCATGGAGAGAATCATGGAAAAATTAGTCATTAGAATGGAATACTACACATGAGTTACAATGAATCAAGTACAGCTACATATTCCTAAATGGAACCATTTAACAAATATAATCTGTATTATCATGATAGATTATATTACAGCCTTGATGTGTGACTTACTATTGTGTTATAGATCCACACCATTACCCAAGCCTCCTGGAGGGCAGAGGTGAAATCCCCACATCTTGATTTTAAATTAAGTCTTCTGACTTGCTTTAGCCATTGAGATGCTAGCAGGCATGACACAAGTAAACACTAAATATACACTTGCATGGCTGGGTCTGCTCTCTTGTGCTCTGGTCTTTTGCTGTGACAAGAGAATGCCTTGAAAAGCCATTGGTCCTGGAGAATGGGAGCCAGGGGAACCAAGCCTGGAGTCAAACCGCAAACCAGCTAAACCAAGCTCAGTTGAATACAATGGACCCCAATAAATACATGAATGAGGACTGATTATCATCTTAGGTTAACTGAATTTTGAGATGATTAGTTTTAGAACAATATTGGGCAATAGTCAGCTAGAACAGATACATTGTACTATAATATTTACATATAAAGTGTTGTATTCAAGAATGTGCAAAACTACTTAGGAACTTTTTGAGCAAGCAAACAAGTATAAACAAAATTTAGTTTTTAAAAAAGCAAGTGATCTATAACATTGACATCAGGATGACAATTGCTTTAGACTGAAGGAGGGGAAATGATTGTTGGAGGACACACAGAAAGATAATATTAGTGTTGAATTCCTTAAGCTAGGAGATGGATACACTAATGTTTATTAGTACTCTCTAGACATTATCTGTGAACTTCATAAAACATCTCATTTACAATAGGTATTTCTTTTAAATTAGGGAATAGCAACCATATGCAAAAACTTTAAATAATAAGACATATAAAAGCCTGAGACATAGCCCTGGCACTTCCTTCTTATGGCTCTTAAAAAGAGGGACAAAATATGAGCAATCAAAAAAACAATGAGAATAAATTTTGATCAAAATTACTAAGATAAAGTAAAAACAAATAAGAAAACTCACCAAAAAAAGCAAGTTCACAAGTAACACTTAAAAGTTGAAAAAAAATTCAATCAGATTAAAAACTTATGAATCAAATATATCTGTTAACAAGGCACCAATGTAGAGATACAAGAGCTCAAGGAGGAAATGTGAGGGCAAAAGCATAAAAAAGAAAACTGGCAATGCTCAGGGAGGGAGGAAAAGTTTAAATCATTGCAAATACTTTCTTCTGGGAGCAGGCAGAGTGGAGAGAAGGATTTTTTTTTTTTTTTACTGGTGCATTATAACTATACACACTAGTGAGATTAAATAGGCTATATTTGTTTACATAAAAATTTGATCAGTCTCATTCCCCAGTACCTTCCTTTTTCATCCTCTCCTTCCTCCCCAGATCTGCTTGCTCTACTCTAGTGTTCTCCCTTCTATTACTATTTTTTTAATTAATGCATTATTATACACACACAAATACAGAGGATTCATTGTAGTATATTTATACATGGATATAGCATAATTTGATTCCCCAGTACTTCTCCATGCTCCTCTCCTCCCTCCCTCTTAATCCTTTATTCTATTAGTATCCCTTTTATTTTCGTGATATCCCCCCTTTTAAAACAATTCCTTCTCCCCTCTTCCCTCTCTCTTTCCCTATTCTGTATAGTTTTCACATATGAGAGAAAACGTTCAACCCTTGACCTTCTAAATCTGGCTTATTTCCATTTACCAGCAAATGACATGTCATTTTTCTTTATTACTGAGTAAAACTCCAGTATATATATATATATATATATATATATATATATATATATATATATATATA
>PVHX01025054.1:0-23020 GCA_004024805.1 Geosciurus inauris | reverse complement strand
GGGGGGGAGGAGGGAGGGTAAGGAGGCCCTGGGAGGGAGGAGGCTGTTGGGGACCAGGCCTAGGCCAGCTGGCCCTTTTGCCTGTGGGGCTTGCCTGTGTGCCCCCCTGAGGTGTCGAGCGCACTACTCCACCTGGGAGCTTCACAGTGCCGTCCGGCGGGCGCCCCAGCTCAGCTCCCTGCCTTGTCTTTGCTGGATGAGTGTGCCCTGGCCGCCCTGCAGCTCTGGCAGTGTTCCTGGAACCACGGCTGGCCTGCCTCGACACACCTTGGCAGGTGGTCACTCTGCTGGTGATGTTCCCGTGAGCCCACTGCCTGTGTCCCTCTTCATCTGGCCTGTGGGACACGGGGCCAGATGCCTCCTAATTGCATTCTCTCCTGTGAGTGCCACAGGTTTCAAGATGCCTGTTCCGGGGGGACCAACAACTGAGTGCTGAGGGGAAGAGGTCCCCAGGACCCACCCTCAGAACCACCGGGAACAGGAAGGATCACGGGGAGGGGCACATTTATGAGGGGCTTCTCTCTTGCGCTGGAGCTGTGAAAGCTCCCATGCTCTGTGTCTGCACAGAGCTGAGCGGCACCCTCTCAGATGCTGTGTGAGCAGGTCTGTCAGTGACACAAAATGTTGGGGAGGCTCATTGGTCCTGTGCTCTGTGCACTTTTGCTAAAAATCTATGTCAAGCTGTGCTTCCCTCTGCTCAGTCAGCTGCCCATCATTACAACAAAACACCTGAGATAATTAAGTTATGAAGAGAAAAGTTTTATTCTGGCTCAGTTTTGGAGATTCTAGTCCAAGCCCAGGTGGGCCTGTTGCTTTGGGCCTCATGGTCCCCTTTAAGGTTACACCCCAGTGGCCTAAAGACCTTCCCTTAGTCCCCGCCCCTTAAAAGTTCCACCGCCTCACCTCCAATAGCTCCCTTTGTGGAGCAACATAACACACAGCCCTCTGGATCACTCACGCCAGCCATAGCACCCACGCGGTTGTGAGCACACATCTAGGAATACTAATTGCCAATGGTTGCAAAGGACAGTTGCTGAAATATTATAAATATTGGCATTCACAGATAAAACATCACTCTTTTCAATATGTCCAGTAGGATACAAATCCCATAGCAGTTTGCCAGTCACTACCATCCACTTAAAAATGCCCACGACCAAGCTCTTCCGTCATAGACCATCTGACCCGTTTCCTTGGCCGTTCCATTCTGCTCTCAGTCTTATCTTCATGCAATATTCAATTTAGGCTTTGAAATATTTCTTGACCCCCTTGTATTCCCCTGCAATTAAAATACCTGTGTGTGTGGACACTGATTCTATTGAGGGTGCCACGAGTTGCTGCCCCCATGTAAGCTGGCATTGTGATTCAAGTGTGTGTAACTGGCCCGAATGATCACCAGGCAGAGAAGGCGCGGCGTTCTCAGATGTGAGTTGGGTATCAGCGCGTTGGATTTTGCTGTTTGTGGGGACCTCATTGAAAACGTTTCCTGGCACGGGTGTCTTGGCCCATGTCCTGGGGTTTCCTGTGTCTGGGCAGGAACTGTGGTGAGGGGAGGAGATTGTGAACTGGGGAGGGTAGAGGGGAAAGCTGGGAGCTTGGGTGCTACCCTGATCACAGGATCACCTTTAGGCAGGTCAGGTTTTGGAAAAAATACACAGATAACCTGATTTTCTTAAAAGGACCTGTGCCTGTGTGTGCTCAGAGGAGAGCAAAGGCTTTCTCAAAGGGCTGCTTCTAGAGTGTCATCAGGTCTGAGAATCAGAGTTTCTTTCTTTTTCTTTTTTTCTTGGCACTGGGGATTGAACTCAGGGCACTCGACCACTGAGCCACATCCCCAGCCCTATTTTGTGTTTTATGTAGAGACAGGGTCTCACTGAGTTGCTTAGTACCTCGCCATTGCTGAGGCTGGCTTTGAACTCGCAATCCTCCTGTCTCAGCCTCCCTAAGTGCTGGGATTACAAGTGTGCGCCACCACGCCCGGCTAGAATCAGAGTTTCCAAGCTTGACTGCCCATCACAGTCACAGAGAAGCTTCCGGAACCCAAGGACTGTCTGCTGCGTGTGGCTCAGTGTGCCTGAGCATCCTACTGTAAAGCACCCAGGTGACGTGTGTGGGAGCCTGGTGCTGGAGGGAGAAAGAGAGGGTTAGGGTAAGCACTCGGTGCACAGTGAGTTAGGCTCTCCTGGGTGGCGCTGCAGGAGCAGGCCCAGGCGGCCTCCTGGCCACGGTGGAGATGGGCCGTCCTGCCCAGTCAGTGCCCTCCCAGCTGCCTCTTGTTTATATCCTGGGTGATGTCGCATGTGAAGGGCGGTGCCCAGATGCCGATTTCTGGCTCATCTCTTGGACGGTTGGGGTCAGGGCCTGTGGCTTGGTCTCCTCTTCATGCTTCTGTGGGAAAAATAGAAGAGGCTAGACCTCGGGTTGGCAGGTAAGGAATCAGGGCCAGAGGCCACCTGAAACCAAAGCTTCTGCCTGAAAACTCCTGCATCCCAAAATTTAAGATCTTGGTGTGTGTGACAGGGCCCGAGGGAGCATGGCATGGAAGGGCCTTGCGCCCTGTGGAGAGCCCCTGCTCTGGGCATGACATGCAGGGGCCCCTCTGTGCTCGAGAGGACCTGCTTCTCGGTCAGTCTCCCCTGCTCCTTGCTGTACCCACCCTCCTGGCCTCGCCCTTCCTCCTAGGTGTCCTTCACTCCTGGGTTTTCTCTCTCGTCCTGTGTGGCCACCCCAGCCCCTGGTCTGTGTTGTATTAACAGTCTGAGCCAGGGTGTCTGAGGCAGGACCAGTCCCAGCCACCAGAGCCCCTGCCCTCTGCTCCCTCTGGGGATGGGCATTCCTGTGGTCCAGACCTGCTTCTGGGAGAGCCACTGAACAGCTCTTAGGCTGGACGCTGGTTTACAAGTGGCTCTGCCTGCCTGCAAGGTCCGGGAGGGCAGGTGGAGAGTGCCCCACTGGGTCTGCTCCTCCGAGCAGGGGACATCTGTTACTGAGCTCTCACCTTGGCCTGTCCCCACATCCTCACAACCTGGTCAGATTTGGCCTGCAAAGGAGGCCTGCAAAGGAGGAAAGGTGAGGGCCGGGAGCAGTGACCTGGTCAGCCATGAACAAGGAGGCAGGGGTCTGGGAAGACTCTTCCCACCTCGCATACTCAGATGGCTTGACAGCATCCCAGACCTCGGGTCTGGCCGCCCAGCTCCAGGCTCCAGCCTCACCTGGGCGTTCTGCCTCTCCCACCTCTGCACAGGAGCTGCAGCGTGGTGCCCCGAGCTTGCCGCACAGGACACTGATGACGGACATTCAGGATGTTCAGGCAGTTGGTCCTGGAGAGGCCGCCAGGCCGGCTCTGAGTGTGGCCGTGTTGTGTGGACATGTGCAGACGACCCGGGCACTTCCTGCTGTCCCTACGTCCCTCGCATCTTCTCATGGCCCGGGTCAGGCACGACCGTGGCAGGTGCCGTGGAGAGAGGCTAGAATCAGGCTGAGATGAGGGGACAGTAGAAGAGCACCTTGTGGTTGTTTTTGAAGGTGGCATCCATCCTGTTTACAAAGAAAAAGCCCAAACTTCCTGCTCTGGTGTCCTTTCCCCCAGAGTCAGCTGTGTGGTCAACGACCTTCCCTGGCCCCTCTCTAGAGGACAGGCGTGTGGCGGGAGGCGCGTCTCTTTCATGGATAGAAGATTCAGGGCATGAAGGAGGACGTGTTCTGTTCATCTCTAGAGCAGATCCACTTTGGAAGCTGTCAGAGCCTGGGTGGACAGAATCCGCCGCAGCCTTCCTCTGTGGAGCAGGTGGGTAGGGCAGGTGGGTGCTGGGCGGCAAGGGGGACCTCAGGAGAGGAGGACAGAGGAGGCCCCACCTCACCTGGGCGCTGTCCTCACGGCCAGCCTGGGCTGGTGCCACAGTCAGGACCATGTCCCATGAGAACGTTAATGAACAGGGAAGTTCCACCCCAAGGTCACACGGTGCAGATCTGACCCTCGGGTGTCCCTGAGGTCTGCCCTCTGGCCCACTCTGATCTTGGCTTCTGAGTCTTCCTGCAACCACACTATGGTTGTGCAAAGCTGGGTCTGAGTCCCCTTCTTGGGTGAGCAGGACCTGGTGCTGTGCCATCTGAGAGGGCTGGCTGCAGAGGGTCAGCACAGGGCAGCTAAGCACTGTGGGGACATGGTGGTAAAGTTTGCTGAAAAACCACGCAGTCTGAGTGGGACCCTGGCAACACTGCAATCCACGGGCCAGGCCTGGTAGAGGGCAGATCCTCCTCAGCCCAGACGCTGCTGTCCAGGTGGGTGACAGTCCTGGGACAAAGAAACATGGAAGACTGGACCAGGGAGCTCACCCAGTGCAGGCCTGGGAGGGCTCATGCCGAGGGAGGGGCCAGGCTCTGCTTGAGGAGGCACCGTTCCTCCCAGATCACCTCTGGAGCTTAGTGAAGCCACCCCAGGGGGCTGCTGACGAGGAGTTTCCAGGGACCCTTGGCTCTGGCGTCTAGGATAAGGACATGTCTGGGGTGGGAGGGGACGGCGCTTAGGAGGAAATCCCAGAGCAAAGCATTGAGAGAGCACCTGCCTCCTCGTCTTACTGCCAAGCCACGAGGGCCAGATGGATCCACCTGCCCCCTCCAACCCAGCCGGTGACAGGTGACACTCAGTAGCTCAGTAACTTGGATCTGCTGAATCCTAGTGCTTCCAGGAGCGCGTGTTCAACACGGCGCTGGGCGAAGGCAACACCAGGGCTGGCTCCCTGCACCCAGCACACCTCTGTCCTGTGACATAAAGCCCTACATGGGGACAGACAGCCACGGGATCTGTATGGCCATCGCCTCATGGAACAAAACTAGAAGGAAAAGCAGGCCTGGCTGGGGGACACTGTTCCTCAGTGGCTGCTGGGTTAGCTCTTGGGT
Organism: Geosciurus inauris; assembly: GCA_004024805.1. Lineage (NCBI taxonomy): Eukaryota > Metazoa > Chordata > Mammalia > Rodentia > Sciuridae > Geosciurus > Geosciurus inauris. Next base: position 18,124 of record PVHX01025054.1, on the reverse strand, counting down.
CAACCTGGGCAAGTGGGCCGGGGGCAGAGGAGTGTGGAGGGGGCCATCACACCTGCCACAGTGCCCACAAGCATGTTTTCTGGGGTCTCAGGACTTTCCTAGCTTTCTGTATTCTGCTCTGAAATTTGGAGGGCTTTGTCTCTCGTTGGGGTCGTTGACACACGAAGAAAAGACCCCTCCCTGGCATGCCGACAGGATCCCAGCTGCCCCCTCTTTTCCTGCATGAAATGGTGACTCTCTTGCCATACTGAATCTAAATGCATATAAAATCTGATTATTTGGATTAAGTGCAAAGCAAAACAAATAGAAGAATTTTATCTAAGGAAAAAAGTCTGCCCGCTCTTCGAGTTTCTGGCTTCATGAGGTTGGATTCAGAAAGAACAAAGTGGCTTTCTTTTGCTGCAGGAGGCTTGCTGACCTTGAAGAGTAAGTGGAGCCCAAGTGTCCTGCAGGTGGCCCAGCTCTTGCTACTGCGCCTTTCTGGTCTTTTACACACCCAGTCCTTTTTCCTATTAAAGCCCCATCTCCCAAATGCCCATCAGTTGTGACTGTGTCAAATATACACACAACCTCCCTGGCTGTCTGCGAAGCTGAGCTCAGCGGCTAGCTGGGCAAACGCAAGCCCAAGGCACAAACTTTCAAAGCCATCTTTGAAAGCAGGAAGGAAGATTATACCTGGACTCAGTTAATTTCATAAGTAAATAACTAAAATCACAAATCAAAGTTCTTCTCCACTGGCCTGAGTTTTCACTCTTGGTCCCCAGACATTTTCCAAAAGAGACACCGCTTCCGGCTCTTCCAGTGCTGTAAGTAGAAAGTGAGACGGACCCCAGGAGAAGCCCCACGCGCCCCTCTCCCCAGCCCCATGGTGGCTGGAGGCCGCTGGGCCCTTAGTTCGTCACAGCAGGTTTGGTAGATGGCGAGAATGTGCTGTCCCACCAAGAGTGGCTCTGTCTCCAGTCTTTGTGTCCCAGGCAGCTAAGAATGTGGTGGCCTTGTAACTGTCCCGCTCTGAGCCCCATCCAAAGAGGCCTCGGGTCTCCCTCCCCGGCCACCCTTCGGCCTTCTAGCAGCTGTTCGCTGACCGCTCCCCCGCCCCCCACCCCGAGCCCGCTGAGAGCGGAGGCTGGACCTGGCTGGGCAGCACTCGTACGGCTGCTCTTAGACACATGCACTAAACCAGCCGCTGAGTTGTGTGGTGGTCTCTCAGGCAGCAAATATGTGGCCTTCTGTACTTCCTGACTCGTCCCAGGGCCACGGTGCAGGTGCAGCTGAGTTAGCTGTTAGCTGGGGAAAGCTCTCCTGTGTGTGCCGGGCCATAGAAACGTCCCCATGCTGCCAGGCCCCACTCTGCAGCCACACTTCCTGGGACCAGTGGCCAGCAGCCAGAAGGGCAGCACCTCAGCTGCCTGGGCTCTCAGGACCCTGTGTGCACAATGTCCTTCTCCTCTGGGTCATCTGTGCCACGCCACGTGGCTGTTAAACACTTCAGCCATTGCCCTGCTGTTTGCGACTCTGGCCAGGCAGTCTGCAGGGTGGGCCGGGCAGGGTCATGCTGGGCTCACAGACTGTGGGTGCGCCCCCAGCTCCTCTCTCTCTCCAGCTCTGTGCCTTGCCCAGATCAGGCCACACTCACCCATGAAACTAGTGGAAGTGTGCTGTGCACCCAGGAGCCAGCTGGAGAGGGCCTGTTTCTGTGTGGGCTGCAGCGCTGGCTGTGGTGGGGGTCCACACGTCCCGGTCGGCTGGCCCACAAGTGGGGCCTTCGTATGGGACGTGCAGCTGGGAGGTGAGAGGGAGTCACACCGCTGAAGTGCAGGTAGGGGGCCTGGGTCCCTTGTTCCTCATCACACGATGGGGACGGTCTTGTGGGTCAGGGGAGGGCTTGATGGAAACCGTTCTGCCCCCCTGTGAACAGAGGGAGGGAGCCTGGAGTGGAAGATCTGGCCTTGACGCTCCGTGGGGGTGAAGCTCCTGGGCAGCAGAGTCACCCGAGGACCACCTTCCTCCGGCTTGCATCGGGACCTGCTGCGTGGCCGCTGAGCCCTGTGCCGGGCTCTGTGGTCCCGTGCGCAGGACAGACCTCTCGTCGGGCTCCCTCGGCACCTCCAGCAGCACATCCTTTCCTGAGCCCAGCTCCCTTCACCTTCCCTTCACACCCCATTTTCTCGACTTGAGCATGTCCCCCCCCCCCCACAGCTACTTCTGCCGCTTAACACAGAAGTGTAGCCATCCCATTAAAAACCGCAGCGTATTTAGTTCCTTGCTTTGACTTGGATGTACAGAAGCCACCTGGCACTTTCTAAGCCGTGTGTGTGTGTGTGCGCGTGTGTATGTATGTCTGTACGTGTGTGTGTATGCCTGTGTGTGCGTGTATGCATGTGTGCACACTTGCGTGTGTGTGTGTCACCCTCAGATTCCTTTTCCAGATTTTTCTATTCTCATTCTTTCCTTAGTGGAAGAGCCTGAGGTCTGTAGGGATCACTTTCAGGTGATCTGTGCCCTGACATAGAAGACCGGAAAGCCTGGGTGTGGCTGCAAGGCCGGGTGTGGGGCCTGTAGGGTGGCAGAGCCCGAGGGGAGGCCGCAGGGTGTGGGGGCCGCTGGGTGTGGGAGCCGCAGGGTGTGGGGGCCGCAGGGTGTGGGAGCCGCAGGGTGTGGGGGCGGCCGCAGGGTGTGGGGGCCGCAGGGTGTGGGGGCCGCACACTGCGGCAGTGGAGACAGGCGGAAACGCAGAGGACCCCACAGTGGAAACTGTCCCGGGGACTGGGTGCGCCGGCCTTTGGGAGACCCAGGGGCACTGTTTCACCCTGGAGCGCCAGCTTGGTTGGCATGGCGACGCGGAGTTTAGGGTGAGCTCTGTTGTGGCCCAGCCCCTCTGCTGTGCCCCTGCTAGGGAAAGGCTGGCTGCCTGGCCAGGTGTGGAAGCAGCTAAGCGGGTGAGGCTGCCCTCAGCACAAGCGGAGGCCACCTGTCAAGGGACGTCCCGTGCGGCGCACCCGTGTGGCTGTGGGAGTCCTTGGAACGGCTCACCTAGGCCTCACTTGACCAGGGCTACTGCTGGACTCGGTCTCCACAGCCTCCTCGCCTCCATCTGGACCAGCTGCCCTTTCCCCTGGTGCTGGTCTGGGCTCTGCCCCTCTGCCTGTGGCCCCTGAAGAACCTGCGGGCCCTTGGCCGGGCCCCAGGCCCCTGGGGGCTCCTGATGCGTTCTCCAAAACATGCCCTCGTGGGGAGGAGACAGCAGGCCGGCTCTGTGGCTCTGTGACCAGGGGAGGCTGAGAGTGAAGCATCTGCAGCGGGGCCCAAGGGTGGAGGGCCCCCAAGGCACACTCGGAACACCAGGGCTCCGGGCTCTACTGCAGATACCATGTCTGCACACCTCGCTGGGGCGGAGGCCCCTCTGCCCGCGCCCTCCCTGTCAGATGGGCACTGAGGCGCCCACTCTTGGCTCGCTGCTGTGGGTGTGGGTGTGTGAAGCTCGGTGCAGCTAGACAGAGGGACTCACAATGACAGCGGAGAGACCACTGCTCTGGGGAGGAGCCTGGACTCCAGCTCGCCTGTGGGCCTGGCCCGTGCCACACTTCTGACCCCCAGGAGTGTCGAGGAGATAGGCAAGCGTGGTGAATTTCTGTGTTTGGGGCACCCGACTAGATCCTGGCCTTGTGCCTGGGGGTGCCACATGGGTGGGCAGCCTGGGTCAGCAGTGCTGGTGGGCAGCCGTGTTCCCAGGGCAGGAGAAGGAGTCCCAGAGTGGTTCCTACCCCAGCTCTGCCCCGGGGGGCTTCTGCCCTCGTTTCCTCCTGCCCCAGGCTGAGGCCAGCCTCAGACACCCGCCAAGAGGGATCCCAAGTGCACTGGGCACTCAGGAGACTTCTCAGCGTGGGAGCCCAGGTGCTGCCCGGGTGTGGACTCCTAATGCAGGCACCAAGTCTTTGCGGCTGGTTCCTAGGCAGAACTAGGAAGACCCCTGGAATTTCCTGTGACAGGCGTGACTTTGCCTACCTGAGAGTGTGCTGATGAGTGGCCCCAAACCAACACAGGCAGAGCGAGAGAACGCCAGCCACCCCGGCTGACCTGTGGGGCCTGGGCACACACACTCCATGGAACCCCGGCTGCAGGGCGTTCAGAGCCTCCAGTTGGCGACACTGCCCGGCGGAGGGCGCGTGCCTGAGAGCTCACCTGCCACCCCTGTAGCCCAAACTACACAGCCCCACGCCCCCCTCCATCTACCAACTTGTACTCTTGAAAATAAGCCGGACTGTGGCATTTCCCAAGCCCCAAGTCATTCCAACCACTGCAGAACCTGAAGGGCCCACGGAGGCCCTGGGGCCGAGGCTGACAGAAGAGCAGGTGGTCTGGGGTCCAGAACCCGAGGCTGGATGGGGTCGTGTGCAGGGTGAGCCCCTGGGCCTGTGGGGTCTGAACCAGCTCCTGCTTGGCAGTGTCTGAATAGGACTGCAGGTACAGCTGGACTTTGTCCCCCGTTAGAAGCACAGGACAGCCTGAGGGGACTTGGGAGCCTTCCCCGCCCATGGCTGGAGCAGTATTCCTTGGCCAACATCAGGAAATCTTCGGTGGAGGCGGAGCACCAGAGACAGGAAAGCTCCTACCAACCGGGGTCCTAAGGGGGGCACGTGCGGGTGTCCAGATGAGCTCGGAGCCCGTGGCTGCGGAGGTGGGGCCAGGCCCTCCAGCTCTGGCCGCTGAGGGAGCACAGGAGCACATGGCCTCACCGTGGAGCTTGTACTCTGGATTATAACTGGAAAGAGTGGAATACCACAAACCAGGACGATTAAACCACGAGGGGCGTTCTCACGGCTGGGTCTCCAGGTCCTCCGTGCAGTACACGAGGGACAGGTGAGCCGGCAGCTTCACCTTTGTCTTCAGGGTCTACAGAGGTGTGTTCCGTGACTCCAGGGGCTCAGAAGAGAGCCTGCAGGCGGCTGTGGCCTCCAGGAAGGGCGTGTGCTTCGTTGAACCCGGCAGGAGAGCATGCCACCCAGGACGGGCTCTGCTGTCTCTTGCGAGCATGAGGCTCTTACACCTCCTTGGCACCTTGGCCGTCATCTGTACAAAGCCTGGGTTTCAGGGGACTTGGCTCCTCCTGAGGGGTTGAAATACAAGAGCTGAGAGTGACAAGAGCTGAGAGTGACAAGCTGGAGCCCAAGTTATGTCATTCTTGATCTCAAGGGCGGGCGATGTCTGCCACGGGTGAGGTCTTTCCTTGTTGCACAGGGTCTCTGTGGCTTTCTTCCACACTCAGGAGGGAGGCGGACAGTGGTCTCATGTAGTTTTACTTTCACGCCTCGTGGGTCTTGCTCAATGGTTGGGTCCTGTGGGATGAGGTGTACCAAGGAGTCCTCAGGGAGGATGAAATGGGGTCCCACGGGACGAGGGTTTGGGGTGAACGGTCCGCGGAGTCACTCCACCCAGACTCTGGGGGTAGGTAAGACTGCTTTTACCAGAGCGAGATGCAGAGCCCATTTATTCCAGAAAGTACAGCAGCTTAATGGTCCTTGGACCAATCAGGGCTTTGACAATGGGGTACCACTCTGTCAGGCTCTCCGTCCATCAGCATAGAATGGGGAAAGAGGGAAGGGAGGGGTTGAAGGTATGGGGAGTACTCCTACAGTCTCAGGTGCAGGGTGTTGTGTAGGTAGCGATGGAGGGAGCACCAGGTGGCTTGAGAGTGGAGGCGTCTCCTGGCTGCACAGATCTCTTTTTGTTTTGTTTTGTTTCAGGTAAACATACAGATACGATGCTTGAATTCATAATCTCTCCTAGTCATATTGACCGAGCACTCAGCCTCAGTTGACATCTGAGCCAAAGCACAGATTTATCCGTGCCAGGTCCCTAGCCGATCCATGAAATCTGAGGCCACCTCGTTCTCATATTTTTATTGTGCCCTATTGTGTAGCTGGCACTGTGAATCCAAAGACAAGTACAGGCGGTCCTGGCCTGGAGGAGCCCAGTCTGAGAGGCCGGGCACCGGGTCTCACCGTGGACCGTGTGCCTGCCGACCCTAGAGCCCAACCTCTTGATGTCTCCTTGGGCTTCTGGAAACCCACCTGGAGAGACTGTTGGCTCTGCGTTCGAGGTTCCTTTTGTATTTATCTTCAGCATAAAGTCATTGCAGGGAGAGCATTTCCTAGTTTTTGCATTCTTTTGTCCCACGAAATTCTGACCTTTAAAGGCTGAGGAGGGGTCCCCTGGGGTGGTGACGTGGAAAGCAGATTTTCAGGGCCTTGCAGCCAGGTCCGACCTGCAGACGTAGCCAGGCCCTGGGGCCTCTGGTTCTCACACGTGCCCTGGTGACTGTGAACTCAGATCCAAGGGCACATTTGGGACCGCCCCCGCAGGTGGGCACCTGGGCCCCACTTTCCAGCCCCAGTGACGCTGGCAGCTATGACTCCTCAGCTATCTGAGATGGACGCTGCTCTGGTCAGGCCCCGTTCCCCCGCCCGGGGAGTGGGCTTCCCTTCCCACGGTCCACCTGCCCTCGTGCACCCGAGCACCTCACCTGGCCCCCAGGCTGTGTACCCCGTCTGTGCCCCTGTGCTGGCTGAGCACCGGTGCTGAGAAGTGGCTCCAGCTGAGAAGCAGAGGTGCCTGTGGTGCTGCTGCCCCAGGGCCTCGCCTCTGCCCGCCTGGTGCTCTAGAGCTGCTGGAACAGTGCCTCACCCACGTGTTTGCCAGGAGACGTATGTTTTCTCACAGCTCTGGAGGCAGGGAGTCCATGGTCACTGTGCCAGCTGATGGGCTCCTGGCACAGCCTTGTCCTGGCCTGAGATGGCCACCGTCTCACTGTGTCTATGCAGGGTGGACGCTCTTCCTCCTCTGGACAGCCTCAGACCATGCGGTCAGGATGCACCCATGACCTCTGACCCTCCGTCCCTCCCAGTGCAGTCACCCTGGACTCTGGGCTTCCACATGGGACTTCTGGGACATGATTCCGTCCAGCACTGCTTCCTAGACATGACAGCCTCGGGTTTACAAAAGCTGATTCTCACTATCACGGGTTCTGTATCTGTGACTTTGCCTACTTGCCACAGTTCATTTGTAGCCCCGAATTCAATCCTCCCGGAGCTCCTGTGTCCATTTGCAGATGTGCTCGGGGTGAAGAACGGGAACTGCTGGCCTGCGCTGGCCACACAGGACGCTGCCGCCTTTAGCTCTGGGAACCAGTGTCCTTTCCACAGTCTCTGAGCGCCACATTTTTTCTTTTCAATTTTTGTGCCTTTTGCTGATTTCCTACTTCAGGCACCCTGACCACAGTGCTGAAGGACCGACCCGTGCCCTGGGTGCAAGGCCGGGGTGTGCCTTGGGGAAGAGGTCCGTGCGAGCTGAGTGTGTTCGGATGTGGGCCGCGGTGCTTATGGCTGTGAGCTCAGCGTTAACGAATCACATCACAGCAAACGGGAGTGCCTTGAAGCGGGGACCCATCTACCTGGCAGTCAGCCGGCACAAACGCTGAGGCAAGGAGGACTCCCTGGGACCAAAGGCTGGGATACCCAGAGCTTCTGGACACTTGATGGAAGTTCCCTTTTTAAAAGCATCAGCGGGGACATCGAGGTAGCAGTTATGAAATGAGGGCTCCTGAGCTACGGCAAGGGGAGGCCACCGGAGCTGTGTGTCACAGCTGGGACTCATTTGTCTTCAGGGTCTGCTGAGCCACTCCATCTAGAGCAATGTGCACACCTGCTCAGTGCACGTGGCAACCTGAGACCCCGGAGCCTCGGGTGCAGCTGGACCCCAGCTGTCGGGGCTGAGGCGGGCATAGGGTGGAGCTGGGCCAGCCGTCTTGAGGTGTGTGCGGCCCCCTGAGAGGGAAGCAGCTGCTGCACGCCAGCCCAGCCCTGGGGAGCGGCGCTCGCCTCCACGCAGCGTGACTCTGGAGCGAGGAGGCCGTTGGAGTCCAGTCCTGAGTGCGAGGGCAGCCGCTGCTTCCAGCTCTGCTTTGGTGAGTTGGTTCTTGAATGTGAGCGTTACCAGGGAGCAAGGAAGATCACAAGTTCTTCACACTTAAGCCCCAACCCTGCCACACAGAGGCATCAGGGAGGGACCGACGCCCGCTGCATGGGTTGAGGATCCTCAGCCCAGGCTGGCAGACAGTCCCCTGTGGCCTGAGGCTCGTGCGTGGAGAGGCCAGGCCACCCGAGCCCTGTCATTATGCCACATGTTTACACAATGCCGAGTGCGGGTTTCTCTGGCAACCCACGAGCTTAGCCGCTATTGCTCAAAACTGTAATGGAAAGAGGAGGGGCCTTCTTGTGGGGACAGCATTGTCACGGCAGCTACCTGGGTTGCTTAAGCATTTCCCACGTCACCCCAGGGGCACCGAGCCCCTCAGACCACCCTGCTCCTCGGGAAGGCAAACGAGCCCAGGTGCCCTCTGTGCAGGGGCGAGCGGCCAGCCTGGCATTGTTCACAGCTGCAGGCTTTTCCCACTTCACACTGGGACAACCCGCCGTGCTCCCGTTGGTGGGAAGGAGTCTCGGAGCCCAGGGGAGCCCGGCACTTGGTGTGACAGGGAAGCCGGGCAGCGGCCGCCCAGCCATGGCTCTGCCGCGTGGCGTGCGGTGTGCAGCGATAATTCCTGCGTGAACTTTGTCCCTGGGTGTGTGTTTTTGGAGCGTGCTGGGTGACATTCAGCCTCCACATTCATTTTTATGATAATTCCGAGCAAATTGTGGAGCAATAAACTCTTCAAGCCTGTCTTCCTTGTGAAAGCCACGAATCAATCAGCTGTGGGCTTTTTGGGGGCTTTTCAATGTATGGTGATCATTTAGATTTGACGTGCATTGTGAGACCTTAGCTTGCCTCCTCTCTGCTCTGTCATTAATTCCAGCCTTTGCCGTCCTGAAGTACAGTGAAGGATGACTGAGAAATCATCGCCCCTCTTCAGCTCTGTTATTGCACAAAATAGCAGCGCAATAATTTTTTGTCAATGTTTTACTCTAAAAGCTTTCTACGTCAGTTTTGAAAAGGAAGCAATAAAGCCCATTCAATGGTATGAATAAAAATCCTTTGAGGGTTAGGAGCAGAGCTTCTTTTCTTCAGCTGGTAATCAAATTGGAGCTAAAATGAAATTGAGTTTTCTTATGAAAATAGCCTTTGTTGCTGGGAAGGCTGGTAATTCATAAACAATAACCTGCTCTTTTGTGTGGATAATAATATATTCATGTTCTTTCAATAGGGTAAAAGCCAGACCTAGTGCATTATGGTACAGTAAAAATAGCAGAGGGGCTGGCTGGAAGGATCGTGAAGTGCAGCATCCGGGAGCTCTCCCTCCAGCTCCCCGAAAGGACTGGGCTTTATCTGTGGGCTGTTTTCCTTGTTGATTTGTTGCCACCACACAATATTTGGTTAATTGTGGATGGTCTCAAGCTGTGCTCGTCGCTGGGAAGGCTGCTGCAGCTGCTGCCAACCAGCCTGCGGCCACAGGGTGCACGGCATCCGCAGGAGCGGCGGAGCACTGACCAGGACGGGAGGTGCAGCGGGTGCAGGGCGGTGCCTGGACACAGAGCCTGGCAGGTAGGCTGGCGGCTCCCAGGAGTCTCGGGAAGGCGTCCTTGGGCTGGGCCAGGGCAGTGCCAAGTGCTGAAGGGACACTTGTGGTGAATGTTTTGCTCAGTCCTGGGAGGAGGTGAGGGGAGGGAGAGAGCCAGACCTGGGGTGTTGAAGGAAAGCTGTGGCTGGCTGTGACCTGTGGGGACTCAGCCCAGCACTGCCAGTGCATCAAACAGGTGCAAGTCATTGTGGCAGGACCTCTCGAGGGGACCCATGTCGTGTCTGCTGGCCACTGGGGCTGCGTTTGCCCTTACAGCCGGGCTCTGGAGTCCTGGAGCATGGGGAGACACCTGCCGGGGCTGGGCACCGATGGCTTCTTTTGGTGGAATCTCTGCTGAACTAGCTTGGAAGTTCTCTGTGCAGGGTAACAGGCCGTGGGGATTCAGGTGGGGTGGACATGGCCTGACAGATGTCTCGCTAACTGCTATTTGGGGAAAAGCGACTTGGATTCTCTGTCAAGTTGGCTGAAAGTTACATTCAGGGGATTGCAATCTGTGCCACCTGCCCTCGGGCAGACAATGAACACAGCCTTCTCGTTCCTGCACCCAGAGCCCCGTGCCGGGGCCAGCCTTTAAACAGGGCTTCCTCTGGGATCATGTCGCGTTCCCAGGGAGCAGGGTGCCGCGAGCCTGGTTGCCCACCGGCTCGGCCGTGGGCACGGAGAGCCTGGGAAGGCAGCCTTCCGTCTGCTGAATGCTCTGCTGCCACAGGCAGCCACCCTTGTGGCCTTTTTAAGTTCTGTTTTCTGGCTCTGAATTTAGTTCAGTGGACAAACAAAAAAGAAGAATGAGCAGAAAACTCTGTGGGTGCTGGGGTGTGGGCTGGCGAGCACGGGTGGCAGGCACTCCCGCCGGGCAGGCAGCGTGGGGCGGACGCCGCGCTCTCCGCTGGGGCCGGGTTACTTTCATGAGCTACCTTCTTGCTGAGGTCCATGGAATCGTGGGCATTTCCCCAGCTTAGCAAACTCCACTCTTGGTTCAGAACAGAGGGAGGGAGAAATTGACGCGAAAACCGTGAGGTGCAGTTTTAAGCTACTAAACTTTGACAGTTTGGAGGAGCGGGCAGGGGGTGAGCCTGCCGGGTGGAAGTGGCCACAAAATGGAAATGAGACAGAGCAGAGCTGCGTGCTGGCGCACAGACGCGGCAGGGAGCGTGCTGGGTGCGCTGCCGGCTCGGAGGGATTTTTGTGTTGTTTTGGTGTTTTAACAATGCAATTACATGCTTGGCAGAGGGAACTTGAGCAGCTCAGGGGAGGCCGACAGTCGTAGCAATGGTTGTCATTACCCAATTAGTTTACGTGAGCCTCACGTTTCCAGGCTGCTTAACCACTTCGCTTTCCCAACTCCACCAACACTACCTGCATTGAAGTCTCTCAAAATGAGAATTCTAATTGTATATATTTTACTCTGCTGCAGTTATTCTGTGCTTGACAATATCACGAGCACCTTAATAAATTCTGACTTCAAAGCTATCTTAAGTTCATCTTGGGAGAAAACCCAGTATTCATTTGGCTTTCATTATGCACTTTGTCAAAACCCCCCACAAGTTCCCTCTCCTGCTGGCAGAGCTGCGTGCGTGGCGGCTTTATTCTCATGATGCGAAAGAAAAGATTGCTAATTGTCAAAGAATTGCCTCTCAACTTCACGTAATGGAAACTGCAAAGTTCATAGAGCACTTTTTCTTTGGGAGAAGTGATGAGAAACAGATTTTATTCAACATGGAAATTGTCGATCAGGTAGCACAGCGCGGCTTCTACCTAAAAATTACAATTTTCTTCATCTTAACTCTTTGGGGGCCTCGGTGACACGCACGCCTCTCAACCACAGGCTGCAGGAGAGCCTTGCTGGCTCCCCCTGGGGTATGAGGGAGCCAGGTCCCTACTGCTGTGCTCGCTGCCTCATTCCAGAGGCCAAGTGTGCCTCCCTGCCTCCCTCAGAGCACGGCCCGCACTCAGGTGACGGCCTTGTGCTCCCCTGGTCAGGACGCTGCCCTCCTCTGCACAGATGTGGGGCATTTTACCCCAGTGGCCTTCAGACTGGAAGTCGAAGGTGGCGTTGTGCGGAAGGTGAACACGTGTCCACACCCAGGTGCTGCTGTGCACAGGATGTCCTTAGCCTGGGGACACAGCCTGGGACCTTGCGCTGGCTGGCAAGGACTCAGCACAGGTCATACCCGGCCCCTGACCTTAGAGTGAAGACTACAAAGGTCTCTTCTGTCCTCTCTGCTGGCCACTGAGGACCGGTCCCAGCCACACCCTGGCCCTCACCCTGGGGAGGAAAGCGCTCTGCTGTCAGCTCTGCAGGGAGACCAGGAGCTGCCCTTTCCTTCCTGAGAGACTCTACTTCCCCACAGCACTGGGGACATGAGCAGATATGACGTGGGGGACACAGATATGCTGTGGTTTGGGGACATGAGGACATACTCACATGGAGACAAGGGGATGTGACTTGGCTTGGGGACATGGTGTACACCGATGGGCTGGGGGGACACAAGTGGACATGCCATGGTTTGGGGACATGATGTGGCTTGGGGACATAGAAGACACACTAGCAGGCAGAGGTTAGGACATGAGGGGACATGGCTTGGCAGCAGGGGGGCCACACCAACAGGTTGGGGAGCAGGGAATGTGACTTGGCTTAGGGACATGGTGCACACTGACAGGGTCGTCTGGGGCTGCAGGGTGACCTAGGATTTCCTGGGTGCTGGTGGGGCTCTGCTCTGGCTCTGCTGTCCCCAGGCCGTGCTCCACGGCGTGGCATCCTCTCTGGGCCTGGACTCGCCTGTTTGGAGGCCAGTCAGGTCCAACGCCCACTGCCTCCCCTGGACTCCTGCCTGCTGTGGGGACCGAAGGGCACTGGGAGGTTCTTGGGCTCCATGAAGAAAGGGGCTCAGCTCCCCACCCTGAGAAGCTTCCCATGGGGTCATGGTCACCTGTGACCCCTGACCACTCAGCAGGGCTGGCCTTGCGTCAGAGGGGAGGACATCTGGGGCAAGGGCATTCTGGTCTGGAAACCAGACTCAAGGGATCGGGTGGCCGCCTCTGATAGGGGCAGGGCGGGGCGGACTTTGTTTCCTCCCGAGATTTGTTTTTAACTGTAGCATCAAGCACGATGGTGGAGGGGGAGGCAGAAAGAAAGGGAGGGAACTCCTTGGAGAAAACCACTGGCATGTCCCTGTTGGGCTGCCCCAGCTTGCTGCTTAGTGCTGCCCGGCAGATGAGCTGATCGTTCCGGTGGGGGCATCCACAGCCCCTCTGAGGCGATGTGCATGACCCTGGCTGAACTAGATCTCTTCCATCACAGGAATGTACATCAAATTGGAAATAGTTATTGTGGATGTGCGTTCTATTTGTTAGAGAATCAGAATGCAGATGAAAAGCCAGTGACTTCCTATCATTAGAAAATGCTGAATATAGAAGGGAGTTGGGTACCAAATTGATGGTTGTATTTTAACACGAACAGCCCGTGTCAACAATGGCTGAGGGCATCACGCAGGTCATCGCCTGTCAAAATCACATCAGTGCTTCATTTTTCCTGCTTAAATCCTGCCCTCCTTGACCTCCTCCTCTCTGAAACTTCGAGGCTGAGGTTAAATGCTTCTCAACTGTTCTGTGCAAATTGCATCTCCAAAGTCCAAAGATTGGGCATGAAGCCTGTGACTACTGGGAAGATCTCCTTTTTCCTTGTGCTATTGAAAATCAGGAACTGATTTACGGATGACTGCTTCTTGTGCATGGCCAGCAGGTGAGATCTGCAAATCTCACCTTGTGTTGGGTCTCATCCTGAGCACGTTTCATAAACTAATGGCTGAAGCTTCCTCCAGCCATTCCTAAAAACCACAGGTTACTGAGAGACACCCCTGAAAAAGTCCCAGGTGATATTTTACCTCAGTTTTGATTTCACCATATGTAGTTTATTAAGAATGCCACATACCAGGGATTTGTCTACAAAGTGAAAAAGAATGACGTCTGTGTATAGGATAGATTCTTAAAATTTTCTTTTTGAGAAGTTAAAATTATGTGTTAGAATATAGTTATTACATCAGAGTTCCTGGCCCCTGGGAGAAAGTATTCAATGCAAGACGTTTTAGTCATTCTAGAAATACTGGGTGTGTATTTTTAACATGGAGAATATAATTATTTCCTGTGTTATGGTTTTGATGTCTTTTGTAATTGCTGTTTAAGGACTTATGATTGTATTTATTTATGGAGGTAATTGTTGGAATTGTTATTGGAGTTACCTTTCATTTTTTCTCAAACCTTAAACTTTGGCTATCCTTAATTTTAAAGTACAGTCATCAACTACTTTGTTATCCTTGGGGAACTGGTTCCATGAACCCCTAGAGGTTACAAACCCCACAATGCTCAAGTCCCTACATTACTGGCATAGGATTTGCACAGAAGGTGCACATGTGCCCCTGGGTTCTTTACCCCCCCCCCCGCCCCCGCCATGACGTACGACACTCAGCACAATGTAAAGACTGCAGATGATTGTCACACTGTGCTGTTAGGAAACGACAATAAAAAGGTCTGTACATGTTCAGCACAGATGGAATTTTATGGGAATTCTCGTGCTGCATGGCTGTCTGAATCCGAGGATGCGGAGAGGAGGGCCAGCTGCAGATGGTAGAGGTCTGTTCTACCACACGAATCTTCTATCCAGTTGGTTTTACTTAAATAATCATAGTCGAATCCACTCTAAACATTTTTGCTATTATCCTTAGGTTCATAGCAAAGATTTTGAAATTGCGTAGTTAAAGGATGAAGGGTTGACTAAGGAGAGCCTCGTGGTACCCCCATTTGCAGCGGTGAAGGCTGAGCAGAACTTTAATGTGTTACCCTGTTTCTGCCAGTGTCTCTCTTCACCTGCGACATTTTAGTTTTTTAAAAGTGGCTTATTACCTTTGATAAAGGAAGAATTTTCCCCCTCTTTCGGATTTTTTGTTCATTGAAACCGTCTATCTTTCCTGTTTCTGGCACTAGCTATTTCTCTGGGCCTATGTCCGTCAGCTAAAAAATGAGGAAGGTATTTGTGCGCATCCCTGGGCCTATTTAAATCCTCACACTCTTGTTTTCATGATACTGTTGTGCACAGGTGCAAAAAGCTAGCGGCTGAACTCCAAGACACAGTTGTGTTCTCATCCCTAGGATTCGTGGGCCCGTGGGTCTAGTAGAGCTTTGGCTGTGAACAAGCTAATGTGCACAGGCTCCGCCTTCGACCTTGACAAACATGCCTTCACCATAACTTAAGGCCTGTCTGGAATGTGGCATGCTCGCCTTGGAGGACTCTGCACAGGCCTTATAGGTTCAGCCAGCTGCCCCCCGAGTCCTGCCCCATGCACCTCGCCAGACAAGCTGCCTCTGGCTCCTCTTGGGAAGCTGAGTCTGGGAAACAGTCTGTGCCAGTCTCGGAAAGGGCCTGGAGCCTATAGTCTGCTAAGGACATTCCCTCTGAGTAGGCATGTCCCTTCCATTTTCTACCAGGACAGGGAGTGTCCAGGGAGGGCCAGAGCATGGAGCTCAGGCTCAGGGCTGGTGCCCCTTTGCCCTTGTCTATGGATGGAGCAGCTCATGGTTTCCTGGATGGTGCAACTCTGAAAAAAAAAAAGGCCATGGGCTGCATCTCTATTGGGCAGCACACTTCTGATTTTATGGTTTGTTTGCTCAGCTCACGGCAAGTGCTGGTCTACTCAGGCCATTAGTCTCTCAAATGGCAGTGGTTTAATTTTTCAAATAACTCGACATTGTTGCCTTGTAACTGCTGGCATTGAAGCACGCCATGCCTGTAGAGAGAGGGCGTCCCTTGGCAGTGGCAGTAGTGAGCGACTGGAGGGAAACGATGGGCATGCAGTCCTGAAGCCCCACTGTCTGGACACATCCCTGGTGCCACCTGAGCAATCCCCTGGTCCCCTGAGCCGTAGCAGAACTGGAGTGGAACTGGGGAGATCCTGAGATCTAGCTCTCAGGGCTGGGGCTGAAATGAGCTGGTCCACCTCCAGTACTGAGCCTGGGGAGGTTCTACAGCATGGATGCTGGTGCCCTTGGGTCTCATGGATTCCAACAAGTGCTTTTCTGTGTTGCTATCTTTGAAATCAGGACCCTCTTTCCACTGTGGTAGCTTCTGTGAAAGATGATCATCAACCTGACTCTTCAAACAATGAAATGATTCCTCAGTTGGAGGATTTGTTGAATTTCTGTGAAGGCAAGGATAATTGAATTGAAAACTTCACCTTCTAGAATCCATTTCCCTGAAATGCTCAGGTGAAGAGGAGCCAGGTAGTGGACAGTTAGATTTGTAAGATCAAGTCTTTAAGGCTGAGAGGCAGAGTCCTGCAGCAGGAGGTTACCATAATCGCCAGCATCGCAGGTACTTGGTGATCACCCTGTTCAGAAGGGGACAGACTTCTGCTTTATGCCCTGGGCACAGACAGACTTTATGGGAAGAAGACAATGTACTTAAAATCTTTCTTCCTCCCCTGGAAGGTGACCAAGTCTACTCAGGATCTAGCACTATGGTAAGACTGAGCGCTCTGAGTTGCCCCTGGCCCTGGGTTCCCTGAAGTCTTCTATCCCAGCCTGCAAATGCTCCGGCAGCCAGCCCAGGAGTCCAGCTGCATGCCTTGGGTCTTGTCTTATTTCAAGATGTGCCCTTATGTGCCAGTGCCGTCGCTCGCTGGGTCAGGCCTCTCGAGATGCATTCTGGGATTTCCTTCTGCTCTGCACCAGCCAGAAATGTGGCACGCGCGCTTCCTGCTGGAAGCTCGTCTGGAGTTGGCTGGTAGTCCCCATCTCCTAGGGTTGTGCTGCCCATTGGAGAGCCTGGTGCCTTCCCTCCAAGGGGCCTGCTGTGTGACGGAGGAACCTGGAGGGGGCTCGAGCCCACAGTTTCTACAGCAATGACACATGGGTGCTTTGTTTTTGACTCTTATGTGAGGATAGAAAATGGTGCTACCTGCTAATTTTGGGCAAGATTCTGTGGGGTATCCTACAAAGCTGGACCAAATCAGGGCACATCTCCATGGGGCACCCAGGCCTCTAAGTTCCAGGGAGGAGACCTGGAGGAGACGGAGCAGATGAGTCTCTTTCCTTGTCTTTTCAGGGCCTGCCAGGTTTCCCTGTGGACCTTCTCTGAATCTGACCTTTACGTGCAGGCAGTCCTCAGCCTACGGTGCTCCGATTTGTGATTTTCATCTTACCCTAGTGCAAAGGTACCGCCCATAGGACCTTCTGTTTTTACTTCCAACACATTGAGATTGTGGATGCCTGCCCCGTGGCAGCCTTGCCTGGTGTTCTGAGCACAGCTGGGCTGGGCTCTGCTGGGGTGTCAGAAGGCCAAGCATGTAGCTCCACCCGTAAGGGACATAAGGTCCCTTGGACAGGAAATAAACTATCCGCGGCATCCTTCCATTTACAGGGAGCTGTGCCAAGATGGGTTCCTTAGGCCGGGTTCTGGCAGGAAAGGACAGGAGGGAGTTCAGGGAGTGGAACGGTCCCAGGTGAGCCACACCATGAACAAACCAAGGATACTATGTTTCTCCACAGTGCCAGAATCCTGCCCCAGCCTCCAGAACCCCTGCGGTTACAGGCGAGGGCCACTGCGCCTGGCCTTTTATTTCAATCTTAATTTCTAGTATCTGTAACAAATCACATCACACTTCACACAAATATATGTTACTGAAGATATATGCAACATGTAAATAATGTTCATATATGCACAAATATACGTGTATGATGTATATCAGGAAAGGCTGGGAAAGGGGTTGGGTGGCCACAGGGGTTCAGGAGGCTGATCCGAGAGCAGTTGGAATGCAGAGTCACTGCAGGTGGTCAGATATGATGAGGAACCAGCCAGAGAACGTGTCCAGGGTGCAAAGTTCTCAAAGCACAGGCACATGCTCTAGGCCAAGGCACAGAGGAGCTGCAGCTTGAGAAGGCAGCTTGGAGTGGCCATGCGTGGTCATCACAGGCAGGAGAAACTGCTCTGCTGAAGCCCAGGACAGAGGCTCAGAGGTCTGTGGCTGTGGTTATTTCCCTGGCAAGGCTCCTGACAAGTGACCAGGTGACGAGGCAGGGTGCACATGTCCAGTCTGAGGGTGCCCCTCCTTTTATGGACCTCGAGTGAGGGGTTGCTTCATTTAGTGGTGTGGTGTGTTCAATAAGCTCATGGCCTGGTTTCTTCTATGTAAATTTTATACATGTGTGTCTGTGCTTCGGATCAACTCTGCATCCTTGTTCAATAGTTTGTGTATTATGGTTGTGACAGAAAGGTGGTGGTGGTTTATTTGTATAAACAAGGTGTAGAATCATTCCATGTCAGCTCTTAAAATGGAGTAGCTTGTGCCAAACTACTGTTTCATAATATGAAGTTACTGGGGGCAGGTGTAGCCAGAAAGCTGCTGTCCTGTACAGGCTGGAGTGACCCAGGGCAGGCGCAGCCCGAGAGCTGCTGTCCTGTACACCATGGAGTCACCCAGGCCAGGTGCAGCCTGAGAGCTGCTGTCCTGCACACCATGGAGTCACTCAGGGCAGGCACAGCCTGAGAGCTGCTGTCCT
>PVHX01025053.1:0-22885 GCA_004024805.1 Geosciurus inauris | reverse complement strand
TGCAAGGTATTGTCAGAGAATAAATGCCCACAGGTATACCTGTGCTAGGGCAGGATATGTGGAGAAACTAATAATACAAGGACATTAGGTCAACTTCAGTCAACTCAGAGAGAACCAGAAACCTTCATAAGGTTCTTCAGCAGAGTGAAGCACCTGAAGGTAAAAGTAGAAAGGGGAGGGGTGTAAAAAGCCAGTCACCATGAGGACTTGAACCTTCCCTCCACCTTGACTAAACTTAAGACAGGTTTCTTCCTGACTTTGGACCCTTGATCTCTCTTTTATTAGAAGATTTCTTCAAAAACCATGTCAATTCTTCCTTTGCCCCTTTGAGATATAAGTCTTCTCCCGGTCTTTTGCCAGTTTCACAAACCAGAACTTTAAAATGTAATCAACAAAGGATCCCTGTCTGTCAGTCTCTGTGGGAGGCTTAGGAGCCTAACTTTGACAAGCGTCAATTAGGGAACACTCTATTTGGTAGTCTAATCTCATTGACCTCTGTCACCTTGATGTCCTCCAGTACTTGCCCACTGACTCACCCCAGTGTTCAAAACTCCTCCTGCTTTCTGTTTCAGTAGGGTTGCATTCAGCCTCTCTCCCCTATCCCGCTCATCTCCATCCATTGCTGCAGTGTTGCACGAAGCCCTCTTTGTCATTTATAACAAGCATCCCACACAAAGGTGCTTTGACAGGGGCCAGCTGTAGATCACCTGCTTGGACAGCTCAAAACATCATCAGCTCTAAATCAAATCTGCTTGAGTAAGGCAACTGTGATCGAGAGCCTCCTTCTACCTCACCCTCCAAAAACAATGTCCTCCTCAGCTTGCACAGGAAATGAAGTTTTTTTCTAACCATGGATAAGGCTCCTATACAGTCAGAGATAAAGGCCTGGTTGAAGCAATGCTCCAGGGTGAAGGAATTCCAATAGCAGTGTAATCAGTCAATCAAGAGGTACAAATGGGTCATTATCAGATCCTTTCCTGTTTAGATTGGGGAGCAGGAAGCATGAGAAGAATAGAAAGACAAGAAGAGGGGATGTGAAAAATAAAAAAGGCAGAAAAATGAGGTTAAAGACAAATTTCACAGGAATTACAGCATTGCCGAGAGTGTGCCTCATCTACCTCCAACTGGGCTACGATAAAAAGAAGTTGGAGGCTAAGATATTTTTGTCGTACAGCTGCAAACACAGGCGGCCACACTTGGCTTGATTAATGAAGATGTTCAGGGTTTGTTTTATTAAACATATCTTACCTTTGGTGAAGTACTTGAAATCTGACATTGTTTTCCCACTTTGCCTTCTGTGATATGCCTCAAGTATGTATATATGTTTGTGCATGTATGTGTTTTTGTGTGTGTGCATGTGTGTGTGCACATGCGTGCACGCACACACCCCAAAGGCTTAGGCAAAGTAAAAGACTACCATTCCCCTAATCATGGACATTAGCATTTTTTAAAGAAGGCACTGTGATGTGTTAAAAATACAACAATAAATGTGTATCTTAAAGTTGCTAATAAATCTTATAAGAAAAAAATCTCAAAATTATAAACTGCTACAAAGATATCAATAAATTTTACTAAGTAATCCACAAGCAATAAAATAATTGAGCTACAGTAATAGTAATTAAAATTAAAAATCAAGAAGAGCAACAATTTTTACTTTTGCTTAGCAATAATGGCTAATAAAAGAGTTAAAATGGAAATTTAAGAGCTTTCACACTAGTCACCAATGAATAAACAAACTTTCTACACTTTTCTTGAACCTCTTTATCTGAGAATCTGTTAGGAGCAGTGAAATTTGGGGTTAGAAAGAACTGTTATATGTGTTGATATAAATGACTACTAAAACAGTGTATATAGTTCCATGTAAATATTTGAGCCCAAAAGTATAAGGCTAAACCCTAAGCCTAGAAAATAATAATAGTCATAAGTTTACAAAGATTTTCTTCTTCCTATTGTTAGTCCATCAAGTTTCAAATTTCTCTATAATTCAGAATGATTTAGGAGATGTTTTAACTAAAGTTGACATAGATACATACTGCAGTATTTATGAGCTTAGTTGGGGCAAATATATTTACTTTCTATTTAATTCAGATATTTAGCAAAGACTTTAAAGCTATTTCCCATAGGAAGATTACAAAGCATCTTTGTTTCTTGATTATGAGGGGCACAGTTGATATTTATAGCTTTTTTCTAGAGGGTTCTAAAATTTAATCTTGAAAAAACATTTTTTTCTTAGAGAATTTATGCCAAAATATGTTGCATAGTTTTCCACATACTTTTACACCAAAGAGTCAGTAAGTTGTTTGAAAACTACTTACACAAAACTCTGCATACAGATCATTAACTACTTGATGGACAGCCCTAGGCAAGGAAGTTTGAAGTCTGTGGAGCTTACAGAAGATCAATCAGAAATATGAAATCAAAACTATAAAGGGATATTGTAAGGGACATAAAAATTAGTATTCATTTTACGGAGAATTATTGAACAATGTTTCCCTGTTTGGGTTAAAACAACTTCTTGCAACTAGGATTTCACTTCATAGGTCTAATTATACATGGCAGAATCAAGTTTATTTCTGGTAACAAAATTAAGAGCTTTGACAACTCCTCTTTCTCTCCTACCAGTATATTTAGGCAGGTATTGAACTGAATCGCAAGAGTTGGTTTCATGTTTTAAGGCAGGAATTTCTCGAATTTAGTACAGAGTAGGTGCTCAATAAATATTTACTGAATTGAAGTTAATAAACACTAAGAAATACACCTGATGGGAAGCTAAAGGAGTATCCTTCACTTCCTACCCCAGACATGAAGTTACTTATTGCATCAATGGAAAATTACTACAGAAAAAAGAAGTTGGCTGGATGATCTACAAACCAGTGAAGCAATACATGGCTATGTTTTTAACATTATTTTATTTAACTCATTGGAATTCTAAGTCCCAAGACAAACTCAACAACTCCACTAAAACCCATATAATTCAGTGTCCTATCTTTACTTCTTTTTAAAAAATGCAATTTTATTAAGGAGGAAAAAAAGCATGCCTTTTAAATAATTATGTAGCTTTATCCTATCTCAAAGTTTTTGTGAATAGTTCAATAGAGTGGAATTTTTACTTTTTACCCAAGACAATGAACTTTAAGTCACACAAAAGTAGAAAATTAAATGGAAATCAGAGCTGCAAAAACAGAATGGTTATGTAATAAAACCGCATATACTATATTTTTTCACAAGTTTTAGGAAGCCATGTTTTCTCTTGAGAGACTGAAGCCTTCACTGGAAATTCTAAGTAATTCATTCAGGCAAGATAAAGAAATAGAATCATCGAGATTGGAAAGGAAAAATTTTTTGATGATATTTATAGCTCTTTTCAAGGACATTCTAAGACAGTCTTGAAAAAAACATTTACTCTTAGAGAATCAAAGCTAAAATATATTGCATATTTAGTTTTCCACATGATTTTATATCAAAGAGTCAACAAGTTATTTGAAAACTACTAACATGATCATCTAGGTAGAAAACCCTATGGAATATACAAAAAAAGACTAGAACTCAAGAGTTTGGAAGGCTGAAGGAAACAACATTCGTATATAAAATAATTGTTTATGTTGAGTAACAATAAATAATTGAAAAGTTTTAAATGTTATTTAAAATAGCATCAAAATATGAAATACATTATAGCTAAACTTTAAAAGATATGTTCAAGATTTATACACTTATCAAAAAATGTTGCTAAAAATATTAAAGAAGCTTTGAAATAATGAATGATATATTTGGTTCAATGGTTAGAACATTTAATATTGTCAGGATTTCAATTCTCCCCATACTGCTTTTTGGTTTAACTGCAATCCAAATTAACAACAATGACTACCAATGGGCAAGTGGTTAAACAAATTTTGCTTTAAGCACACACAGATTGCATCTGAATAATAAGAAAGGATGAGCTGTTGATACCACAATTACATGAATATCTCTATGTGAAATGCTATCTAATTTTATAAGTAGTTTCTAAAATTACAAGGACCTTGAATATCCTACACAACTTTGAAAAAGAAAAAAAAAGTTGATACGTCCTGATAGTCAAATGTAGTATAAAAGACTATATAGCACTGATAAAAACATGGACAAATGATGGATGGTACAACATAAATGTTCAGAAATACATTCACATATATATGAATATATTATTAGAACTGCTAAAATTAAAAAGACTCACTATCGGTGGTGCATGCCTGTAATCCCAGCACTTTGGGAGGCTGAGGCAAGAGGATCTTGAGTTCAAAGCCAGCCTCAGCAACAGTGAGGCACTGAGCAATTCAGTGAGACCCTGTCTCTGAATAAAACACAAAGTAGGGCTGGAGATGTGGCTCAGTGATTGAGTATCCCTGAGTTCAATCCCCAGTACCAAAAAAAATAAATTAAATAAAATAAAAAAATAAAAAGACTCATTAAACCAAATGTTGGTGATAATGTGAAGGAAACAGAAGTGAAGGTCTCATATACTCCTAGTGGGAATGTAAAATAGAGCAATCATTTTGAAAAGTAGTTTGGCAATTTCTTGAAGTCATATGTATATTCATCTCTCTCTCTCTCTATCTATCTATATAAATATCCTCCTATAAAATATAGAAATATATTGTATTTCTATAAAAAGGGGGAACTATTGATATAAGTACAACATGGATGCTTCTCAAGTAATTAACACTAAGGAAAAGAAGCCAGATTTTTAAAAGAATATATTATATTATTCCACTTATAAAAAATTATGCAGAATGGTTGATTGTGACTAGAGGCTAGGATAAGGTGAGGAGGAGTAAGAAGGAAGGATTTTTCAAAAGAAAAAAACAAGGGGGGATGTTACAAGCATTGTTATAACCTAAGAAAGGAATTTCTAACTTGAATAGAAAAAAAAATCAAGAAATGAGATTTGAAGGTTATTGTTATTAAAATTGTGCTTTGACTTGAAAAGTCATGATTCTTTTGCATTTTTAAGTTCAACTATTTTTCTCTGTGATCAATAGATAAGGAAGTACTGCCTTCTTTCTACGTGTCTTAGATTTAGCAGGGAACAGTTTTGTGAAGGATTCTCTTGTTCCCATATTACAGGAAATGATATGAAGTCTCTGTGAACCTGGGATTTAATGACTACATAGCATAACATAAATATAAATGCTGAAGCAAATGTAACAACTAGCAAGAAGTTCAGGTAAAGAGGGCACAATTTGTAATGCCTCTTTCAAACAACTGTTACATTGCTCTCTCAATCAGACTACTAGTTCCAGAGAGAGCCGTTGTAAATCCACAAGAGTAGTTCTTGGTAAGTGTTTACTACACAGATGTTAGGCTAGCTACACTGGAAGACCTGATTCCCCTGAGCAATTAACCTATTTAGTCAAATTGGATGCAGAATGGTGAGCATAGTTCACACAGCATCATGCACCAATGGCATCTCTAGTAGCCTTTAAAAGCTAGTCTAATGAATAGTTTGCCACAGCCACATTGCCAAGCATTCTCCCCTGCACAATGCCAAAGGAAAAAAAAATTCATCCATCAGTTTGCCTGCCAGCCACCAGTAACTGCCATCTGTGAAGGAGGACTTTTGCTCCTTTGGAAAAAAATCAAGGAAAACTAAAATGCTAACATTCTCTAGGGAGCTATGCACTAATGACCCAGTGAAATTAAACCCCAAATAGTCCCAGGACACTGGCCATGAGCTGCAGTGGACAGTTGGATAGATTTATAGCTGCTGACTCAGGAAAAGGTTTAGATGAATTACACAGCAAATTGGCCTAGACTCAGCCAGGCACAAAAGTCTGGAAAAAAAACAACCCAAAACATAAGACCACAGATTGAGTCCTACACAGAGAAACTCTAGGACTTCACCAGTTTTGAGCCATCTGACTTAAGCCTCCTGGGTGAAGACAGACTCATTTTATTCGATCAGTGTCTTGGCACTAATGAGACCCTGTTTTTCTGAGTAGATGATCTCATCTTCCACAAAGTCAAGACCCCTTTCATGGCCACAGGGGTAGATAAAACTTTTATTGCTAACACTGCAATTAAAGCTGCAAGCCTGTGCTGGATACTGGTATCTTGGATTTGTCTTTGGAAGACTTTGCTGCCAGTCAATTAGACTTGATCCTATAAGAAACTTTTATCTTTTTAATTTTTTGAATCTCAACTTCAGTAAGAAATATATTACATATTTGTGCATCTATACATATAGAGATGATTTTCAAAATATTTCATAACCAGTATGTCATTGGCATCAATTTATCAGAGTAATACATTAACCAAAGAGAATAAGACTTTCTCATCTTCCCTCACTGAAACATTGCACCTATTAAACAGTAACTCCCATTCCCTGTCCCCTTATCCCCTGGCAACCACCATCCTACTTTCTGTCTCTATGAATTTCACTACTAAGTACCTCATATAAGTGGAATCATCTATGATTTGTCTTTCTCTAACTTAGGCTATTTCACTTAGGATAATGTCCTCAAGGTTCATCCATGTTGTAGTGTGTCAGAATTTATTACCTTTCTAAGGCTGAATACTACCCCCAATGTATATAGTGTAGATCATTTTTGAGTCATAATGTTTCCATGAAATAGGACAAAAAGAATATATATGTTTAGATTGAAGAAAGATGAAACTAGATAATGAATTGGTATAAATAGGACCACCATCAAAATGCAAAATTCTCTCATATGAATATTGCTGTCTTAACAGAAATATATTAAAGATCAGTAATAAAGAAATATCCTAGACTATCTGAGACATTAAGAATGTTCTGTGGAATGTTACCTAAGATAACTGATTATTTGATCTTTCAGGGGAAATAGCACCAACAAATTTCAATCATTTTTTTCCTTGCTAAGCCAAGTCCCAATAGTGTGAACCCAGCAAGAAGCAGCACATTCTATAATAGCTTTCAGCCAAGAAACAGGAGCAGATAGAAAATGCAACTTCATACATCCTTAACTCTACTGGGTCTCTAATGACTTGTATCCATTTTGCACATATGCTTTATTATCAATTTGTGTGAGTAAAAGGCACTTTTCATTTTTAAACTCATGTGATAGATAATAATACTCTGGGCATAGAGAAAGAACAGTATTATAGAATCTTCTTATGATTCCCATAGCATATGCTTGTTCTTTTTCTTTTCACAAAAATTAATAATATGCTATTTATAGTTCACTGCTTAGCAGTGTATTCTTCTTTTTAAACTTAGGGGAAGAAGTCACACAGTAAGTGTTCTCCAGCTGTTAGACTTTGTCACTAAGGACATTAATCTCGGGATTGTGTTGTGATGAGTATAATGAAAGCAGCTTCTGTGAGGGCTGAGAGGCAAAAGAGGCCCTACAGAGGGACAGAGGAACCACACCCTTCTGGGTAAGACTGTGCAAGACTCACCATAACTCTCTAAGGAAAACAATCAGAAAGTGAATTGTTTTATCTAGAAGTAACAAACTAAGGATCCAGAAGGTAAAACTGTTCATCAAAGTGGCAGCATGACATCAATGATTATCTTGTGATGTTCTCTTTCCCTCTAGGAAAGCATTAATCTTCCTATTACTTCTCATTTAAAATTGCATAAAATCAAGTAAATCACAGTGTTCAAAAATAAGTACTGTCATTTGGAAGGTTATCAAACAATGGACACTTATATATGAATGATAACTAAGAGGATATCATAGAATTAATTAATGGCACTTAAAAGTGAGAAGTATTAGAAGTAATAAAATTAGTGATCAGATTATGTAACTAGCCATAGTCATGAATAAAAATCTTTCAGAGTGCCAGATATAACATTAGTCACGTTTACCTATGATGTCTCTTTTAATCTTCATCACAACTCTAGGAAGTTGGTAATATTCTTGGCTGGAAATTCTGTATTCAACTTTAAAATGTGAAGAAAGAAATTGTATAATTGGAATCATGCTTTCAGAAGAAAAATTTGAGAGCTTTATGCAATTTATATTTATTAGGGGGAAAGTATAGGTGAAAAACCTTGATTCAATAACTGAAACCAGGAAAACAAGAGAAGACTTTATTAAGACACATGGAGTTAGTGATAGTCCAGTCTTGGGGACACATTCGTTTCAGGAAGCTGACTAACGGGAGAGTAAGGAACTCATTTGCTACAATGGTAAAATCTATGAAGTTTCAAGAGTAGAGAGGTCATGAGCAAATGCTAGGTTTTAGAAAGAGAGGAGGAGAAGCAACAATAGAAGACAAGGAATGTTCAGACAAGAGAAGCAGGATAATTCCAGTTTCAAGGATAAATGGAGACAACTTAGAGAAGGTAGTGGGCAACTTTGTCAAATACTTCTTAAAGACAGAGAGACCCAGGGACTGGGGTTATGGCTCAGTGGTTGAGCGCTTGCCTCACATATGTGAGGCACTGGGTTCAATCCTCAGCACCACATATAATAAATAGAGATATAAAAAAAATAATAGCACATCATTTAAAAAAAAAAAAAGACAGAGAGACCCATATGGAGACCAGTCCTTTGCTGACCTTTAAGAGAACACTTATAAGTCACTGAGGTCAAAAATAGACTCTACATGGACCAAAGAGATAAAAGTTAATGAGATGCCATTTATCATTCTCTTAGTGGAGGACAGTGAAAGCAGCAAGGATCACGGTGGTGCATGTCAATTATGAAGAATGCCTCAAAGAATCCATTAGTCTGCATATTTCCAGTGTCACAGGGCTCCTGTGTCTCCAAGTCTCATAACTTGAAACTCCTAGTTTCTCTTAATAGGAGTCTCTGAACATTGAAAAACAATATATGCCATTTTCTTTTTTTAAGATTTAAATCTTGGCTTTAATATTTTAATTGGTTCTTTTTAGTTTTACATGACAATAGAATCCATTTTGACATAATTATACAAGCATGGAATATATATTGTTTACATTCAGAACCCAGTACCTCTTCTTCCCCTTCCATTTCCCACCCCTTTCTCCCTTCCTTCTGTTCATCTACCATTTGCCCATAGTTATTTTTTTTTTAATTTCTTGTGGATGTACGTGGTAGTGAGATTCACTGTGATATATTCATACACACACACACACACACACACACACACAGGAAAGTTATGTCAGGTTCCATTTTCTAAGAAATATCATAAAGAAAATAACTAATACATTTCTTCCCGTGAAACATGGATCTCACCAATACTTTTATCCAATAAATATTAAAGTATAAATAAAACAAGCAAATTTACAACAATAAAAGATTTATTAAATAACTGGTAAGACTAAGTAAGTATGCCTATTATTTCTGTCCTAAAGCCCAAAGTTCTGTTAGTTCAAAGTCTTTGACTAGAGGGCAAGTCGCCTTATAAACCCAAATCCATTATGCAATAAAACAGAAAATGTAAAAGAGGAATCACTGCTGGCAATGTTATAAAATTAACTCCCCCAAAACACAAAACAATGTCTAATTCCATATAGGAGGGATTTCATCCAGCTTCTGCAACCAGCTTTTTTCCCAGCTTTAAGCACTGATGTTCTGTTCCTTTTACATAGACTACATAAGAATTTCTTTATAATTAAAAGCAACAAACTAGGAGAGTAACCATGCATCTCTTGGATACAATAAGTTAGTCTAAATGCCTTTTAAGCATATGCAATATCAGACAACTCTATACTGGCATAATACTTGAATTGGACATCAATATAATTCTTCTAAAATTGGACTCAATTTTTGGTTACATAACTATAGTTCAGATTTAATAATTTTATTAATTTCTATAGTCCACACCATAATAAATTCTTCTTTTATGGATATCTAAATGAGTACTCAAGAGTTTTGTTATTATAAACTACTAAAGTAACAAAAATATAGAACATGCTTGAAACAGTAGAGCAATAATAGCCATGATTCATATTATGCTGTATATGACAAGTGTTTATCTGATTTACATATACCCTTTTTCAATACTCATAATAATCACACAAGAAAAGTATTACTAACCCCATTATTATTCAATCAGGAAACTGAGGAGAAAAACAGTATTGAATTCAATGCATTTGTTTAAATTCTCACAATCAAAATACTCGTCGTCTTCAACTGACAATGTAGATTCTTCTGAGACCTGGAGTCTCAGTTTTACATGTTAGTAGAATCCATTTTGACATAACTATACAAGCATAGAATATATATTGTTTACATTCAGAACCCAATACTGCCATCTAAATGAAGACAATTATATCATGATTTTCCATACTTTAAATTTTAAAACTTTATGACTCATATTTCTCTTTTGTAACTCTTCAATATTTAATAAGCAACCCACATAAGTGCCCATTTCACAATTAATGTTGCTAACATGTTAGACGTAAGATATTATGTCTGTCTTCAAATATCACTGTCCCTAATTACAAGCACTCATAATCTCATCGGTCAAAGACATTATGGTTTATACCTTACCTAACATTACACGGCTTATAACTGGAAGATTCAAGATTCACATGAATAAAATTTCAGAAATCCAATGGTACTGATTTTGCAAAGTTACTATAACATTTCTATATCTTTCATATTTCTACATAAAAATGATCAAATATTCTAAAACAGCAGGATAAGCCTTACTATTCACATTCATATGTGACCAAATGAGCCTAATTAGTGACATGAATGCTAATACTATTCTTAACAAAAAGTTAGCAATTCTATTTTTATCTATCTATAAAAAATATATATATACACTTATGCATATATATACATATGTTTCATCTTTACAGATAACAAAGATGGAATACATTATGACTAAAATTTCATTTTAAATATGACTTAATAATATCTTTAAGATAGTATCTGATGTAATAAACCTAAAAGAAACCTTTATCACATCCCAGTGAGATTCTATACTTTACCTTACTCATGATTTTATGTAGGTAGAAAATTCTAATTTTATTCAAAAACTAAATTTCATTGAATATTGATTATATGCTATTATATTTACAATAGCATATTTAGCAATTTCTGTTTTTAAAGATACATTTAAAGTACATTTTGAATATTGCTAAATTTCTTTAAAATATTCATCACCCATATCTGAAATGACAAACATTGCTTAATATTTAATATTGTAGTGGAGAGGATCATTATAATACCATAACCATGTTAAATAATTCCTTTGTGCAGGACATGTCCCTCAAGATGCCCCAGATAATCCTTTTCTGAATTTCCAGAATGAATGTGTAGTTGCAGAAAAAGAGAACTATGTTTAATAAATTAAAGTAGAAATAACAACTTATTTAGTTTTACCTCCTACTAGTAAAGAGATTCAGTAAGTAGAACTCATTAATGTATTTTGATGTGACAGGCTATTCATAGACTCCAGAAAGTGGGATGGAATTTTACCCTAAATTTCTTATGATTGCATCTTGATGGAGTTAATTAATTATACTGAAATATTAAATTGTTATTTGTCTCAGAAATATATAGCACTAACTACAAATATACTTAAGCTCTAGTACCTATAATCAAAAGGACAGAAAGGTAACAAGAGACTATTGACATTGGTTACTTGGAGAGGGTAAAGAAGAAAACAAATTCCCCCAAATTCTGTTGTGTTTTTATAATGAACATGTATTATGTATTTTTTTGTATTTTATAATTAGTATAAATGAATACCAATTATAAAAATGGTAGGTAATTTGTGTGTGTGTGTGTATTCCCCTTAATATGGGGAATAGTAACTCCATGGGAAAATTAAGGGCAAAACAATGAATGAAGAAATAGAGGTAAAATGAGAGGAAAGGCTTGGATCAGCGTTTTTAGAAGCTTTCATATTTAGGCAGAGAGCTTGGATTTCCAGGATGCAAGCAACATCCAAGGACTTGGTCTGGAAGGAATAATGCAAGATTGGTTTCAGGAGAGGAAGACTGGAATCAATGAGATCAATTATGTCACAGGATCTGTTTTAGTCAGCGTTTTCATTGCTGTGACCAAAAGATCTGACCAGAACAACCATAGAGGAGGAAAAGGTTTATTTGAGGGCTCACAGTTTCAGAGATCTTAGTCCATAGAAAGCTGGCTCCATTTCTTGGGGATTGAGATGAGGCTAACTATCATGGCAGAATGTGTGGCAGAGGGAAGGTACTCACGTCATGGTGATCAAGAAGCAGAGAGACTCCAGTCTCCAGATAGAAATATATAAATCAAAGCCACACCCTAATTCCCAACTCCTCCAACCATCCTCTACCACATCAATTACCACTCAGTTAATCCCTATCAGGAGATTAAATCATTGACTGGGTTAAGACCCTCACAACCCAATCATTTCTCCTCTGAACTTTCTTGCATTGACTCACACATGAGCTTTTGGGGTACACCTCACATCCAAACCATAACAGGATCCTTCCATTCTCACACAGGGCCTGCAGCACAATTTTCAATGAGAAAATGTTTAGAATGCAGGCGAAAGTGAAGGAGGAACGATAACAAAGTGGACAGAAGTCTGGTAAAGACATCTATAAATGGTGGTTATGGGAAATGCATGAATAACCGATGACATCCAAGGTTGAAGCTATGAGAGAGAAAGCAGCTGGCTTAAAGGTGTGTGTGTGCACACATGTGTGCACACATGCATGGACATGTGTAGGTATGTAGAACCACACACATGAAGAGTCAAAAAGTGTAGGTTTCAGTGTGCAAACTCTGTTAGTGTTCCTGCATCATATCTCAGCCCAAATATCTATTATCTAACCTTTGCCAAGATGTTTAACCACTGTGAACCTCGGTTTTCTTGTATTTAAAATGGTAATGCAGTACCATCTTTATCTTCAAAATGGCATTAGTCTAGCATCTACCTTGTAAGATTAATATGGATAATAAAAATAAAACCCTTAAAAAACTGTTTTACATATGGTGAATATCAAAAAATGTTATTATTCTTATGGCTCTTTTTTTCTTTTTCACTAAGCTTCATGTGTAAATTTTTATTTTACTTGTTCCAGTTGTTGCCGAATAGCAACAGCTGTAGACACTTTATAACTTCCCTTCTGTCTTGGGGGAGCTATGTAATGAAGTTGGGGCCTAGGCCTGTGTGAAAAGAACCTGCTATGCGATGCTTAGTGACCTCTGTTTCTCTCCCCCTACAACCGGGTGGAAGTACTTGCCAAAGGTGACCTTGTAAACCAGGTACTGAAGAAGGAAGCGCTGAGTCAGCCTAAATTTCTGAAAGAATGGGCAGAACCAAGACCAACCACCACTATTCCTGCCACTGCCACGTGAATGAGTAAGAACATTTATTGTGTTAAACTTTTGAGAATTGGTGGTTTATTTATTTTTTTGCAGAAGCTAAAGTAACTTTAAGAAATGTAGCTAAATTGCTACAAAGTAGAGGAAAACTATACTAACATATAATTCACATCTAAGTAAAAATAATCATTTCTCAAAAAGAGTTATTTTATATGGTAATGTCAAGAAATTAGCACAGAAGTATTGATAACTCACAATGAAAATGACTACTTTTATTATTTGTCTAACATTAATTGAATGCTTACAACGTGCCATTCTACCTGCATAATCACACTGAATTCTGAAAAACCCTACATTTGAAGAACAAAACACAGGTTAGGTGATGTGCTCACATCTATATAGATATTAGCTGGCAGAGAAAGAATTTAAAACACCCCATGAATCAGAAGAATTGGCTAGCAAAAAAAGAGAATATTAAGAAAACTATAAGAATAAAGCAACCTTGGAAGTTTCTGTTCATTCAATTAGGAAGAATTTATGTGTAGGGCATGATGGTATTCGTGGACTGTAGGAAATAAGAATATTTAAAGGACATGGAGCATGACATGATGCATATTAAAAACCAGTCAGGAACATAAACCATGGAGAAAAATAACTACCATAGCATATGGTTTATAGGAAGTGTCCTATAATATTGCAGAATATTATGCGAATCTAAGTGAGAAAGTACACTCTCTGTAAAAAAAAAAAGCACTTAATCTGGCCAAATAGCACTTAATCTAGCCTTTCATGAATGCACAGAATTCACTAGGCAAAGGCAGGAAAAAAAACCTTTCAAGTGAACCCATAAATATTTATAATCAAGAACATGAACTGGATGCACAAAGAGCTAGAAAGACAAGTTGGGATGGGTTCAGAGTGGATCCTAATTATCAAGCCAAGAATTTCACTTTATTAATCAGATAATAGAAGACACTAGCAGAGTTCTATGAGGCAAATAAACTTAATTATCAAGTATGGGTTGAACTAGAGAGTCTGACAGTCTTGTCTTTTTACCTCATGCTGGTGTAAATGTTGTTTTCTGTCTTACCTTTTGTTTTAAGGAATGTTTGCTAAAGACAATTCCGGAAATAGAGATAAATAAAAAAATGAAAAATAACCTCCTAACTTGTTTGCTATCATCCACCTTCCTTCAATTTCCCTTAAAAATATAAACATAAAAACGCTTTGCAAACAATACCTGCTGCTGTGTGACCTACTTTTTAAACTTTATCACCATAATTCCATCACAGTATTACATCAATTGGCTGATCATAATGTATTTAACACCCAATTATTAGAAAATTAGGTTGTATTCATTGGTTGATTAAAATTATTAACTGTGAGGAATGCCCTATTACTTTTAAACTTGGTGAATTCTATGTGCAACATAATCACATTGCTTTAATTTGTACTTTATCAGCAAGTTGAGTTTTCTGCTATTTTTCACTGTTTTTATATGTACTTAGTGAAATTTCTAATCATTTATTTGTTGTTTATAAAAGTATTTTTCTACTCATTTTTCTAAGAGTGGTTTATATAGTAATGGTATTAATTTTTCTATTATATATACAACAAATAATCTCCTAGTTTTCTATTTGCTTACAAATTAATTTTTGACTTTTTGGTCATATAAAACCTCTTAATAATCTGATAAGCAAACCCAATTCTCCCTTTTAGGATTTTTTTTTTATTTAGGGAAATTTTTCCCAATAACAAAAATAAATACTAGTCTACTGTTTTTACTAGTATTTTTATTTTTTACTTACATTTTATGATGGCTTAGATCTGCATTGTCCCTCAAAGGTTCATGTGTTGAAGGTTTGATACCCAATGCAGTCTCTAATGTTCAGAAGTGGGGATTGGGGAAAGTGATTGGATCCTGAGGGCATGACGGGAAAGTAGTGAAAAGGCAGGGGGGAGTGGAAGGAAACAGGTTGGGGGGGCTTCAGAAGAGTACTTCCTGTCTCTGGTCCCTTCCTTTCTCTTTGTTTCCCACCTGCCATGAGCTGTGGACCTTTTCTGTGCAAAGCCCTTCTGCCATGATGGTCTGCCTCATCTCAGGCCTAAAGCAATGAGCCAGCCAACCCTGGAGTGAAACCCTGAGCCAAAATAATTTTTTTTTTTTATTAGAGCTTTATAGTTATACATAGTAATTGGGTTCATCCTGACAAACTCATACATGCATAGACTTAGATTTCAGTTTATGCTTCCCACCTACTTTTCCCTCCCCCTTTTCCTCCCCATCCTCCCTCCCCTTCCCTGTTTTCCTTGCTCTGCTCTGCTAGACTTCCTTTCACTCTTCTATTTATTTATATTTGGTTCTTTTTACTAATTTATAAGGGTGAAATTTCCAGTGATATATTTATATATATGCACATAACATAATTTTTGAGGAATTCATTCTGCATTGCCTCCCCTTATCCATCCCTTCACCTTCTACATTACTGATCTTCCTTTACCATTATATTATCCTATCCTTTCCCTCCACCTTTTCTTTATTTTTCTCTAGTTTCTGCATATGAGAGCAAACATTTAATTTTTGAGTTTGTGTTTTGCTTATTTCACTCAGCATGATATTCTCCATTTCATCCATTTACCAGCAAATGCCATGATTTCATTCTTTTTTGTATGGCTAATAGAACTCCGTTGTGTGTGTGTGTGTATCACAATTTCTTAATCATTATGAATTTCTTAATTCATCTATTGGCAGGCATCTGGGCTGATTCCATAATTTAGCTATTGTGAATTGTGTTGCTATAAGCATTGAGGTAGCTGTACCACTATAGTATACCAATTTTTCTTCTTTTAATTTGTTTACACCAGGTGTTTTGTCACAGAGACAAAAAGCTGAGTAACAGATTTTAAATCTTTTCCTCTAAACTAAATGTATACCTTCTTTCCCTGTCCATCCCCTCCCCTTCAACACTCATGAATTTGACTGGCTGAAACTACTATGTACTATAGCAACTAAGGACATAGACCCTCCCTAGGATGAATCCTGGTTTACTTACTGGTTTGTGATTTCTGAAAAATCATTCTTCTTCATCTACAAAATGGAATAATAAGGATATCTGTCTCATACTGATGTGAAGCTTAAGCAAATTAAATCATGTAAAAGCATATAACTCCTCAATAAGGGTTACTTTTATTATCATTGAGAGATCTATTTATTCCATAAAAACAAATTCCAGGCCTTGTGCTAAGGTTTATGACATACTAACAGATGAGTAACAGCCTAAACAAGCTCACATTCTAGAGAAGACTACAGATAGTAAGTGAACAATAGCAGAATAATTGCAAATGGTGACCATTTCAATGAGAGAAATGAATGAAGTCATATGATTAAAGGCAAAAGGTTTGATCATGGGAAATAGTGCAAGAGTAGCCTGCAAAAGAATTTAAGGAAGAACTTTTTTTTACAAAGTAAGCAAAAAGTTCTAGGACTAGATATGAAGAAAGGTATTGGTGTATATATACATATATATATAAACACACACACACACACACACACACACGACGATTTCTTAATCATCATGAATTTCTTAATTCATGGTGTGGGAAGCAAGGCAGAGAATAATGAAAGATGAGGTTATAGGGGTGACAGGAGTTCTGTGATGAGGACCTTGTGAACTCAGATATAGACTTAAGATTTATTCTAAGTCCAGTGGAATGGACTCAAAGCTATTACTAGTGACAGTAAAGATCTTACTTGGGTTTTTGAAAGACTATATTGGCTATTTGATGAAGAAGGGCGTATAACAGGGCAAGAGTAGAAGTAAAAAGCCCACCTAGAAGGCATAGTGGACAGAGAAATACCCCTCCCCCAAAATGTCCATATCTTAGTTCCTAGACCTGTGTATATATTCTCTTATATGCCAGAAGAGGCTTATGAAGATGTGATTAAATTAAGGGTCTTGAGATGAGGGAATCATCCCTGACTATCTAGATGGCCCTAATGTAATCCCAAGAGTCCATACATGAGGTCAGAGTCAGAAAAGGTAACGTGGCAGTGGAAGTGGAGAGGAAGATACTGAAAGATACTAAGCTGCAGGATTTGCACATGAAGGGTGAGGCCACAAGTCAAGGGATATAGGCCACAAGTCAAGGGATAGAGGTCCAGGTAGCCAAGGAATAGAGAAGCTAAAAGATTCCAAGACACAGATTCTCCTCTAGGCCCTCAGAAAGGAGCAAAGCCTTTCTGACACCTTGATATTAGCTCAGTTGGGCCCATTTTGGACTTCTGACTTTAGAACTATGAAGTAATTAATTTATGTTGTGCTCATTTGTAATAACTTGCTGCAGCAGCAATACGAAGCTAATGCAGAAGGCTTTTGTATTAAGTAGTTCCTGTGAAAAATGTTAGCCGTGGAATAGAATCCTGGTGGCAGAAACAGTAGAGAACGTGAATATATATCTGATATTTTTTTAGGCAGTTCTGATAGACTACACATTGATTGGATCTATGAGTTTTGACTTGAACAAGTAGGCAGATAATGACAGAATTTATTAAACTGGGAAGATTATAAAAGAAACAGACTCAGCAAGGGAGCAAAATAAAGAGTTCCATTTTAACTGCATTACGTTTCAGATGCCTATCAGACATTCAAGAGGAGACAAGAAGTAGGCAATCAAATATATTTATCTGGGACTCAGTGGAGAAGTAAGAATTGGAGATATAAATTTTAGAGATAAAATTTGGGAGTAGTCAGTATTTAGATGGTAGTTAAAGCTATGGGACTTTCATGCAGTAAATATTTATTATGTGTCTGCCTTTCTATGAGCTGAGCATACAGTAGTGAGCAAAACAAACACTGCCCCCACCTTCTTATGAAGCTTTTATTCTAGTGAAAGGAGATAGATAATAAACCAAGTGAATAAACAAAAACTGAAGGGAGGGATATAGCATTATAGTGGAGATAAAATAGGATGGTGTTTGCCTCAGGACTATTTTAAATAGATCAGTTGGTAAAGGTCTTTTTCAGGAACTGACAAAAATGTATGAGAGTTTGGGGGAGGGCAGCATGCTTAGATTGGAAGTCAGAGAAGTCTTTACTGGTAAGGTCTTTAAGCTGAGACTTGAATGACAACACTGAAATTCATTGTCCTTCTTCCCCTATCTGACTGAATACCTGGAGGTTAAATACATTGCCTACTTTCGTTTTTGTATTCACAAAGTTTGGCACTGAATTCACTATTCTTATGATATATATTGTGAATGATATACCTTTGAAAAATTATGAGCAAAAAAATAAGTATTTACTGTCTGCTATGTTTGGGAGACCAAAAGAAACAAAGCTTTTGCTGCTATTTCCAATAGGTCACAATCCAATTGAAGGGACTATCATAAACACAGTGATTGAGATGGCAATATATCAAGCAGCACAATGGCATGGCCACATTATATGCTACACAAAGGCATCCCAGCACGGCAAGTTAAATGTGGACTTATGTTAAGGAGACAAGATTGTCCAACCTGTCTGACCTCACACATAACACAGTAACAGAACTTCACCAATGACTTAACATCTGAGCTGTAATTTCCTAATCTATAAATTGAAATAAATATATCTTCCTATCCTACCTGCATGTGACATTGCCTGGTCAGCCACAAAGAGACAATATTATTATTACAGTGAAAATCATATAGATGTTAGGATCATATATCCTAATTATTATTAAGATAATGTTTTTTAAGAGAATAAAGGACTAAAATATGCTATAAAGACTACATGACCAGGAATTTATGTTAGATGTTTTTGACTTACTGGAAATCTTAAATGTACATAATCAATCCCTACTCAAGATTATTTCCTCCTGAGAGAAACTTTTATTTTTGTTACTCCAAATATCATCTTCAAGTCAGTGCATTAAAGATGTTTTCTGTGTGAAGTGGCAACTAGGTATGCCCTGCGTCTTTAAATACTAAAACTATCAGTTCTGATGCAGATTAGTACAGCACAGAGCAATCATAAAAAGGCCCCAGTGAGAGAATTTTAGCAATATGCAATAGTGGTGATGTATAAAAAATGGTCAAAATAAATGTAAATCAGCCACCTTGAAATGACATATTGACACAGTTCTGTGGTCTCCTAAAACAACCTCTGCCTTCCTTCAGGTATTTCACCCCCCTACACACACACACAGGTGCTCCAAACTTCATTCTCAGAAACTTCAAATCACAGTGATGGCACCAGGGAATGCAGCTATTCAATTACCTTCACTCCTTGCTTCCATCATCCTTCAGCAACACCCACAGCTGCCAACTAGCTAAAGCAGACTCTCCCCAGTGTCCAAAATCATCTGCAGCATTTGCCCTCCTATTGCACTCACAAGATGCCTGCCATCCTCCCGAGAATGGAATCTACATCTTCTTCCACTGGGACTTTCAGCCCATTGACTCACATCATTTTTCTAAAGCCTCAACTTTCTCTTTATTCTTCTTACTCTTTATTATAGTTTTGCCTCATTCTGTCCACATCCATCTTTCTCTATCAAACAATCTCTCAAACTCCATCCTATAAAAATTGGTCACTTCAGTGTTCATATTCTTTTACTTGTGCTTAATAGGTACATATGCCAAAACAATTAGTCGTTTTGAGTGAGTAATAAGACCTCCTTGAGCTTCAGTCTTTTCAGCAGCAAAATTGGGGTGGTATGGACTAAAGTGAGTGGGCTTCAAATTTTCATTAAATAAGGAGACTCTTCCTTCCAATACTGCTGTACACTGAGGTGTAGGACAAAGCCCTCTAATGGAGCATAGCTCCGATGCAAGTCCGAAAGGGATTACAGAGCACTACCACTTGAAGTATCATCACCCTCCTCATAATGGCCCTGAGATATTTCCGACTCACAAGACCCCAAAGAACACAAGACAGTTCTGGAACTAAGTAAGCAGTAAGTCTCATTCTAGCTCTTAATATTCAGAGATTTGTATCAAAAGGTATATTGTAAGCTAGGTTGAGTGGCAAAGAAACTGTACTATTGCTGAGAGCCAATTTTTGTTATTGGAATGTCCAATAAGCAGGATGTCATTCAATTCTCTAAAACGATGCTACCCTCCTCACTGTTGCCAATGAAAAGAATGAGACACAGAGAGTACGACTTGTTTAACTTTACCTATTTTGTAGGAGGTTGGAGTGGGATTCAAAGCTCTCCTTCTCCCATTGTTGCATGCCATCCCCAAGCCAGATCACGTCTTCCTGACCTAGTTCTTGTGCTTCCATTATTACTGGAGAATTACATTCTCTTATGGATTTTATTGTGAAAGTGTTCAGTATATCTGACCCTCAGTAGATGTTTGCATTTACTTGTCCTCATAGAAAGTAGGACAACAGGAAGAAATAGGTTTGTGTAGAGCTCTAAGAAATAACAGTGTTTACCTATAGATAAATAAAGAAGATCATATTTATAAGTTTATAAGGGCAAATGCTTTCAAAACCTAACACTTTTAAATGTACTAGAAAAATTGGGATGACTCAAAAATCTTATTTCAAAGAATATATTTTTAATTGTTATCACATCTGATTATCATCAAATCCATAGCATACATTGTATTCCTCATACTTATAAAGATCTTTCTGATGGTAAAATGTGAAATCAAGTAAATTTAATCCCTTCATTTATAATCAGATGGATTCCATATCCTTAGAATATCTCTTATGCAAATATAAATATCCCTGGATAATTACAGAAATCATATTAACTGTGAAAAACATACTAAGGACCTGAACTCAAAAACTTGTTAGATACTGCATTATCATTCCCTGTTTATCAGCTTATATCTTTCTACAGATACTTTGTTATCTTTGCTCCTTTTCCTCTGGCAGATGTTCAGGGGTGAATTATGCAATTAAGAATCCAAAATTCCACTTCATCCAGATGCTTAATTTGCTAACTATTCAGTTGTCGAAAACACATGTTTACTCTCTATTACATAATGACTGCAGCTCAGAACAGCTTTGGGTTTCCATTTCATGAATTGAGGCTGAGAATCTGACAAATGTCCCGGAAGGCATTTTTCTGTACCCATTC
The DNA here is from genome assembly GCA_004024805.1 of Geosciurus inauris. Lineage (NCBI taxonomy): Eukaryota > Metazoa > Chordata > Mammalia > Rodentia > Sciuridae > Geosciurus > Geosciurus inauris. Next base: position 1,595 of record PVHX01025053.1, on the reverse strand, counting down.
TCATGCAATTTTATTAAATTTCATAAATTTACCAACATCTGGAGAGAGAAAAAAGAAACTTTCCCCAAGAAGTTTTAAGTTCCAAAATCACTGTATGTTTCTTTACAAAATTTATGGACAAATCTGTGGAATAATAAGAGAATTTCATTTAGTCTCTAAATGTTGTTAAAAGTTTAATTGATCTTGTCAAGAACCACTCTACTATATCCAGAATACACCAAAAAAAAAAAAAAAAAAAAAAAAGTTTGCACAAGTCCTAATAGTCATTGTCAAATTCTTAAAGAAAACTGCATTTAGATTAGTTTCTCCTGCTCTAACAGTCAACAACACTCCTTATTATGTCATAGATCCCATCACACTGCAGATCCATGATAACATGCGGACAGCACATCTATGTCATTCACAATAACATGGAAGTATATTGAATGGTGGTATGAGTATGGTTGCTGAATACCAATAATTAATAACATTATACTGTACTCGCATCCTAAATTTGTCAAGATACCCCAAAAATGTGGTAAGTATAAACTGAGGTTAGCTATACCAAGTACATTCTTTCCTTATTCCTTTTTACCTAATGCTACTAAGCAGCAATAGTGTGTGATCTCCACCCACCCACTCCTCTATTTTTAGGAATTACAAATATTAAAAATAATGTCTATCAGAGTGAGGAATACATAAAGAAGAAAGAAAGAAGAAAGGAATTGGAAAGGAGGGATTCAGGGAAGAATGAAGGAAGAAGAAAAGAAAACTCAAAGAAAGAGAAATAAAACTTTTTATACTTTGTGTTGCAGAACTAGTAAATAAGTCACTCACTGAGTATTTGATGGCTCTGTGAAAACAAACTTCAAAGAATTCTACTTGGAAAATAAGTTGGAGTCTAAGCCAAGCTTTTTTCCCTAAATAGAACATTCAGAAACCTACCTGATATCTCAGGTTGTCAAATGAAAAATGAAGGCCAGACAACCTGTAATCCCAGTATTAACATTCTATGAAAAAAAAAACAAATTTAACAAAGAGAGATTCTTGGGTTTTGTTTTGAACACATTACCCGATCAATGGATGTATCTATATACAAACTTTTGCAAGGATGTCTGCTCCTTCTCTAATTGGTTGGCGAGAGAGGTAGCTTTTTAAATTACCTACACATACTAGGTATTCTTTTTTTTTTTGAAGTCTCAAATGTCCACCAGTTTATTTCATAGAGTGAGTTTCTAGATATTTTGAAAAAAATAGATTTCCTGTCACTGGGCATAGAAGGAAGGAAAAAAAAACTGAACAAAATATGAAAAAGATAGGTGAGTTTGAGAGTGACTTTTAAAGAATTCCAGCCATATTTATTCCTTGTTCTCTTGTACCTCTTCTGCTAGCCATGGTGACAGGGAATTTTTTTTTATTTTTATTTTTTTTTAAATTTAGTTATTTTATTTAAATGCATTTCAAGTCATAGTACATAACCAGAGCTCAGTTTTTCCATTTCTCTGATTGCAAACCAGATAAAGTCACACCATTAGAGTCTTCATAGATGTGCCAGGGGTAGTAATGACCATCTCAAATAACCATCATTACTATGCCCATTCCCCTTTCCTTCCTCC
>PVHX01025052.1:0-23016 GCA_004024805.1 Geosciurus inauris | reverse complement strand
GCTCAATTCACAATAGCTAAACTGTGGAACCAACCTAGATGCTCTTCGATAGATGACTGGATAAAGAAACTGAGTATATATACACAATGGAATATTACTCAGCAATAAAAGAGAATAAAATTATGGCATTTGCAGGTAAATGGATGGAGTTGGAGAATATCATGCTAAATGAAGTAAGCCAATCTCAGAAAACCAAATGCCTAATGTACTCATTGATAAGTGGATGCTGTTCTATAATGTGGGGAAGGTCATGGGAACAATGGTGGATCTCTGTTCACAGGGATGTAAGGGGGGAGGGGGCATGGGGACAGTAAAGGTGGTAGAATGTGATGGTCATCATAGCCCTAACTTTATGTATGGCTGCATATATGTTGTGATTCTATACAACTTACAACTAGAGAATTGATATGTTATCCTCTATCTATGTGCAATGAATCAAATTGCACTCTATTATCTTGTAAGCCTAAATAGAACAAATAAGTAAATTAAATATGGAAAAAAAGTAAAGTCCATCAACAACCAAAAAATAAATAAATAAAAATAAAAATAAAAGAATGATATCTGTCACCCAGCTATAGCAAAACCTCAATTCATGGCCAGTATTGTTACATCTATTTCTCTTTCCATCCCCATCTTACCAGGAAGCAATTCTTACTTGGGACAAGCAAATCCCAGACTTGTCATTGCACTTATAAATATTTCAATATGTATCCATAAAAGATATGCTCTTGTTCACATATATACACACACAATCACACTACTATTGTCACACCAAAAAAAAAAAAAAAAGAAAATACTAAAAGCGTGCAAATCATGGAGCCTATGCTTAATAAAACCTACACACACACACACACACGCACACACACACACACACACACAGTGCTTGGGTCTCTACTCCCCCAAAACCTTTCAGCCTTAGACAATCATTCTAAATTGACATGGAAACACATCTTACAGAACTTTAGCTAGAATTTGAGAAGCAGTAAGCCTGAAAATGCAATATGTCAATATATGAACAAGATTAAAGCTTTCCAAGTGTTATTATTCATTTTATTTTGAACACAAAATTAAGAAACAAAAAGAAAAGACAAAAACATAGACCACAGAGTAGGCTGCTCTTAAAATTTAAGTTTGGATGTTGGTGGTTGTTTTTAATTTCACTAATGTTTTTCTCTGCATAATGCAACACATATACACACACATACCAATTCAATTAGAGGCAAAATTAGTGCATTTGTAAACAATGGGGAAAAAATCTAACTTTGGCAATAACTGCTAAAATAAATACACATCCCCTTGAAATTCAGCAGGAGCCTATCTTTACCTTTGCATGTCTCCTACTGCTACGCTGAGAGCATCCTAGGTTTGGTCCTCTCATTGGTCCTCTCATTAGCCAGTGCAACACTCTAATGAAAGGCTAAGGAAATTTAGGGGGACAAAGATTGAGGTCAAGAGTAAATACTTTTTAAAATCCTGAAACATAGGCACAAATGAGTATTTTTAATGTGTATGGTCAACTTTAATAAACAGGCCAACAAAATTGCTACCCTCTTTTTGGCAAAGAGAAGGTAATTAATTTACTGCTTTCTTCTACATGGTAGGGAAAAGCGGGAAAAACTTGCCATTATGATGTTAATGCATGAAATTAAATCATTAAATTTAGCTAATCTGAAGAGAAAAACATTTATTATTAAGTATTTCCAATAGTTTATATAGTTTATAAACCAATGTTCTTCTAATAGATAAAGTCTATAAGTCATGTGGAGAATCATTTGCAATGAGTAATTAAATCATGAGTAATAATATCAGTCTTCTTTTGTTAAATTTAATAAATTATCACATTTAGACATAAAATTCTGTTTATTTTCTACTTCAAAAATAACAAAACAGGCTTGTAATATTCAACCTCTTTGCCAATCACTTTCTCATTCTACAACAAGAAAACTTTGTTTTTTGAAAGATGATAGGCATATTTGCTTTCAATCATGACTCTTGCTTTGTATTTGTGGTTTTGATTGACAAATAGCATTGCTTACTTCATAATGGCAGATAAACTTGGACAAAGTATTCCTAAATTGACTAAATTATTTTAAGAATTGGAACTGCAGAATATCAGAGGTAGGAGTGACATCATAGATCATTAGCATATATCCTTCTCTAAAATACTGAATCCCGAGATACAGGGAGGCCAAGATGGTGAGACCACTAAGTGCTATTAGTGAGGAGCTGAGCAGTTATTAGGATAAGGCCTTTGTGACTGTCTCACTTGCTTTCTTTCACCTTACTCCCCACTTCATGTACTCTTTCTTAAAAAAAAAAAAAAAGGAAGGAAGAAAGCAAGCTCCCTGAAGTCAAAATGCTTGCTGCATATCACCAATTACAGTAGCATCAATTGTATATACTTTTATGCTACCTGAAGTAACATGATTGCAAATTCATTGTGACCCCGCTTCAAGATAGATATTTCCATTTGAAGATCAAATCCTGTTATTTCCAAAGTGACTAATATTGTCCAACATTCCTACATAAAAGTTCTTCATTTTGAACTGATAGCATCAAAATCTCTTCAAGCACTTTAAGAGGATACCAAGGAGAACAGGACACTCTTATAGAAGGGATACACTACAGCTCTCTGCAGCATTGGAAAACAGCTGCCAGTGATAACAATGCATATTGACAACCAAGACCAAGATTTTGTTGTTCAAAACTGGAGGTACTGAGGATTAATAAATCCTGCAAGTGGTCAATTGCCAAAATGCTTTTATTTCTAATGTTATTTTTAAAATAGACTAAGAGGAAGATGATAAAACAGCCCTTTGTTAGAGTTTAGTTCAGAAATCTGACACATTTTAAAAGAATTTAACCAATAAATAAAAGCAACCATTATTTAGCATATCCCATGTGTTAAATCTTGTTTTGTGAGAAGTCACTCTAGTCAGAATGGCAGTTATCAAGAATACAAGTAACAATAAATGTTGGTGAAGATGTGGGGAGAAAGGTACACTCATACATTGCTGGTGGGACTGCAAATTGGTGCAACCACTATGGAAAGCAGTATGGAGCTTCCTCAGAAAACTTGGAATGGAACGACCATTTGACCCAGTTATCTCACTCCTCAGCATATACCCAAAGGACTTAAAATCAGCATACTGTGGTGATACAACCACATCAATGTTTATAGCAGCTCAATTCACAATAGTTAAGCTATGGAATCAACCTAGATGCCCTTCAAAGATAAATGTATAAAGAAAATGTGAAACACACACACACACACACACACACACACACACAAAAAACTGGAGACTATCATGCTAAGTGAAATAAGCCAATTAAAACCAAAGGCCAAATGTTTTCTGCTATTCGAATGCTAACACACAATAATGGGTGGGGTGGGAAGAATAGAAGTTCATTGGATTAGACAAAGAAGAATAAGGGAAGGGAGGGGAGATGGGAATAGAAAAGACAGTAGAATGAATTGGACATAACTTTCCTATGTTCATATGTGAATAGATGACATAGAAAAGAGTAGATTTGAATTATACATAACCAAAAGAGAATGAATAGCATCACTAAGAGTCAGCAAGGGCACAGGTATCATAGATATCAAGAACAAGTTGTCCAGTTCTGTGACTACTAATGAATACAAACAAGATCTACATAACAATCTATATATGCTAGTATAGTGAAGAGGAAAATAATTACAAGTCCCTGATCCTTTTGAGAGATTGAAATTAAGCTAAAGAAATTGTGGCATTAGAGTTGTCATGGAAACCCTGACATTGGTCTATTACCATTCTTTGATTTCTTTGATGGTGGTGAAGGTCATGGACAATATAGCAGTTGAGTTTTGTCAACATCAATTTATATCATGAAACCTCAAGAGAGGTAAGGCACATATTCAAGGATGGGAACAAATTGCCAGTTTTTCCTTCTTTGGTTGTTTTACTGTTCATTAGTGGTTCATCAGGAGAGCAGGAATAAAGGCAAAATAACAGTTTTTCTATTTTGTTTATCAGGTGAAAAGTTTTGGCTTATGAAGGGACCAAGAACTTTAAGCTATATAAAAAAAATGACATGATTAAGGACCTCAAGCTATATGAAGAAATGATAGCTACTTCTATGGATTCTTTTAGCAATAATCACAGGCAGCATTCACCTTTGGACGTCTTTAAAATCTAAAGACCTAACCAAATACCCTTAATTTGGTTACTCAGGATATTGAGACAGAAGGATTCCAAGTTCAGGGTCATCCTGGGCAACTTAGCAGACCCTGTCTCAAAAATAAAAAAGGCTAAGGATGTAGTCATGTATTGGAGTGTTCTTGGGTTCAATTAAAGAAAGGAAGGGAGGAAGAGGGAAAGGGAGGAAGGGAGGAAGGAAGGGAGGGAGGGAGGAAGAGAGGGAGGGAGGGGAAAAAACACATTAAACACCTACTTGGGTGGATGTGTGTGTTTGGTCCTCTACTGTTGGACAGCTGGTCCTTGGATTATATTAAGGATTAGATTAGCACATAACTCTATTGCAGAAAATCAGAAAGGTTGAAAGCAAAAAGTAACCTACATTTCTAAGAAATGCTTGTTCAGACAGAGGAACTGCATCATTCAACTAATACATGTTAATCACTTTCTATAAAGGGCACTGTGGGGATTATAACTCAAACAAGTAGCAATAAAGAATAATTGATGACCTATAAAATATTATGTACATTAAAAATATAAAACTACCAAGTATGATAAACTCTTTCAATAAAAAGCTGATTTACAAATGCAGGTAGAAAATCAGTCTTATTAACGAGAAGTAAGATTATACAATAATGCATGTTTCGTGTGTGGATGTTCTAGTGGCAACACAAGAAAAAGACTGGTAATGCAAAGTGCCATCTTAGTGATGATAAAAACTAATTCATTTGGCCCTTATTTGTATGTCAGATTCATTTCATCTTCATACTCACTTTGTAATGAGGTTATTAATCTGATTTCCTCATTTTACACATATGGAAATTATTGCTTAAGGATTTTCTTAAACTTAAAGGAAAGTAGGTAGAGATAGTGCCAAGATTCAAACCAACAGCCAGTGGCTTTTAACCAAGAAAGCCAACTCTGTTGAACACACTATATACTGATATTACAACCTGAGAGACATCCAGACAGAATAACCAGGAAAGGCACAAACTGGAGGTGATGCTTACGAAAAGCCTTGGAGGAAGAATGACATCTGGAAAGATAATATCTGGAAAGAGCACCAGAAGAGACAAAAGGCAACTCAGACAAAGGGAAATGCATAGAAAAGACTGGAAATTCAACAGCATCCGTTATTTTTAGGGAAAAAGTCCTTAGTCAAACATGCATGAGGAAAGAATCTGCAAAACAAGTATAAGAAGAGCTGATGAGTATATTTTGAGGTTAGAAGATGCAGCAATGGATGACAGATGAGGTACTTGGACCACTGCAAATTTAACTTTGTAAATAAAACCAAGATAGAATTATTTTTCTTCATATATAATTAAAATTGAATTGGAAAAATCAATAAAATAATATGTGATGATATAACTGAAATTTAACCCAATCTCAATATAGAGGACGCTTGGTATTTCTAAAAGGGTTTTAACTAACGATTTGTAACGGAAAGCTCAGTCCCTGTCCCCAATGCCAATTAATGTCAATTTAATAATGAAGACATGGTTTTGAGAAAATGCATAAAGGAGGTTTATTGCTTTGCTCTCAAAGGAGAAACACAGGGGACTCCTGTCCCAATGGCCATGACTCTCCTCATCAGGAGGGACAGGGGAGTTTTAAAGGAATTCTTCAAGAGTTACATTCCAGGTGTGCTCTGGTAGGGGGTTCTAGGGCTCCCTGATGGTGTGTTAGGATTCAGTTGTTAATTTGGGAGACAGTCACTTCCTAGATCCTCAGCAGGCATCTCCTTCCTGTAATGAGTGTGTTCAAGGGCAGTTAGCTAGGGGAAGAAAAGAGTCTCCCTAAACTTGTTAGGAAAGGGGAGAAGGAAGAAGAGAGAAAAATGCATGTTCTTTTAAAAAATAAGCTTTAGAATAAGAAGGGCTATATTCAGAAGGTGAAGGGACCACTGTTAGAATTTTATTATACACCAATAAATGCTGACAAGGTAACCAGCTGAGCATACTTCATTTTGTTTGGACCATATGTAAATTCCCGTTCTTGACTTTGTATGACATCTCCACCCTCTATCTCTTGACTGACTCCTGACATGGAATTTAACTTTTGAGCTATCTACTGGCCTGCCTAGTTGTTTGTCACAGACATATCTCCAGAATTTGTGCCCCAACCTCATGCTCTTTATCCTTCTTATAAGTAAACCACATACATCCTTGCTACCAAAAGCTAAGGAAAATAGAAGTGTGTGGGAAATTACTTTTTACAAATACACTTAAAGTTTAAACACATATTTTATTTTAGGGGGTAAGCAATGTGGTTCAAAATTAATAAACATGGTTATAGGTACAAGTACAATTTATCAAATTTGGTAATAATTATAAAAAGTCTGTGGAAATATTTTTAAAACTGTATATTTTATCATTGGGGCAAAATTCTAAGAATCACATTGCTTGCATGTGCTATACTGTGTTTTCTCTCTCCTCTTAATCTTACCCGAACCCTCTTCCTCACTATTATAATTTTGATTCCCAGTTTCCATATTTTTTCACATATAAGATCAAGAAGTAGGGTTGGAAATTCTGTTTCCAAAGCCAGGCAATGTTGTAGTCTTTGATTCCAGCCCTGTAACGGGCATAGCACATAAGAGATGGGCGACAGACTGGACATCGTGTAAGAGATGTAGCTGCTGTTACTTAAGATTTGACTTGTTCTCCTACTCTGAGAATTTATTTAAATCAGTCACTACATTGATTTGAAGATAATGTTGAAAACAAGCCTTTTATATTGAGCCACCTGCATAGCCTATTAAAGTAGATCCTACGTGATAACTATGGCAACAAAGTTACTACTGTTGGACTTGGTATGATCACACACACAGTGGCGTGACCATCCCAACACAGGATAATCACATGATCTTACTTTGTTTTCTCTGAAAAATAAAAGCACTTAAAAAAAACCTGTCATGTAGAGAGGAAATTATTCTTATAAAATCAATATTTAAATTAAATGCATTGGCCGTAACTTTCCTGTGTTCATGTATAAATACACAATAGTGTAACTACACATCATGTATAACCACAAGAATGGGAAGTTATACTCCATATATATATAATTTGTCAAAATACATTCTACTGTCATGTATATCTAAAAAGAAAAAATAAAAAATTTTTTAAAAGCTTAATAATTGCCCAAAATGGAAATAATACTAGAACATTAATGTCTATAGATGAAGATTAATGTCTATATATTCACAATGATCATATAATCTAAAAATGCACCAAAGTTTTAAACAGGAGTCTGTAAATTCTTATTTTGTACAGAAAATATAAAATTTGTTCCAAATGTCTTAGAGTAAGCATTCAATGTAACATGAAGTTCAAAAGATATTAAATAGCAGGTAAGACTGCTTTAGAAATATTACATAACTTCTTAAAAATGACATAGAGCATTTCTTTAAAAATATATAATATAGAGTATATGAACTATGTGCACACACCTCATAAATAAACTCTTTAAAGGGCTTTATACGTATTAATACATGTACATAACACACATTCACACACATGTAATTGATCATCCAACATAAAATTCTAGCAGCATTCTCAAAATCAGTGCTAAAAACCACCCAAATAGAAAGCATGGACCTTTGTTTCTTATAACAAAGACATGTAGCAAACTCAGTGCCATAAAATATGTTTGCCAGTACTGACCAAGAACAAGAGTCACATATAATAAAGTCAGAAGGAAGAAGTAGTAGAAAGCTTATATAGCAGGGTGCCCTCTGTCTTGCATTCAGCTAACTTCTACTATAACCAAATGGTCCCTTCCTTCCGTTGGTTTTAAGCGATATGCAGAGAATGTGCCCTCATAGTATTCAGTCATCAGTTGGAGCATGACCTTGATATATTCCATCATAAAGCTCCACCCTAGCAATCCCAGATTCATATTTTCTTTTATTTATAACTCTGAAGAACCATGACATCAATGCTGATTTTAGTACCCAACTCAGAACACTGCTGCAAGGATCAGACTAAATACTGTATGTAAATCTCATAGCACAAGTGTGAATCAAACTGATTTGGGATCCACTTACTCAGTGACAAGAGTCCAGCTAGAATGTCCAATCTGTGTTAGCTGAGAACCTGGACAGTTTCAAAGTCTCTAGAAGTAGTTGTTATGAAATCCAAGGGCCCATGTTTAATTTCAAAATATGAAAACTGTTATTTTGTTCCTATTTGCTGTTTGAACAAATTTAGTTACAGCCAAAACTTATATTTCTAAATGAATTTAAAAACTGCACAAGGAAGTAGAACTTTAAAAAAAATCTTAAGCTTACTTCTGTATGGTTTTAATATTTCTAATTCATATGCCTTCCTCTGAACTGACATTAAATCTCACTCCCTCCCATAAGCCTGCCTATAGTCCCCATGTCCAGTCCATATGCTTCCTTAATATGTTCATGCAACATTCCTTGCATACTTCTAACGTGGCATTTGTCTCAGTACATTGTAATCTCTTGTTTTTCCTTTCCTAATGCCTCCACCTGACTATGAACTCTATAGGGGAAAGGACTGTGTCTTCTTCATCCATGTAGCCCTGAAACCTGGTTCAGTGCTAGGCACGGAGTCCCTGTTCAATAAGTGTTTGTTGAACAAATAAACTGAATCACACAGAAATCACTTTTAAGTGACAGAGAGAGATTGACTCACTGGAGTTAGGTTACAGAGAGGCCTAAAAAATGTAATGAGCTACTCTGGGAGGACATAAGTTCTGTACCACTGGAAGAATTTAAGCATGTGAAAAATGGCAATGTGACAAGAAAACAAAATCATTCATCAGTTGGTCATCTGAACTAGATGAACTCAAATCTCTCCAACTCTGAAATTCTGGGATTTCTGAATTCTGCAATTCATAATCAATACTCCATATATTTTTATTGTATTTCTCATTGACTAAAGTCTAGTGTATGTTTCCAAATTAGTGTTATAAATTCTGTGTTATTGTTTCTGCTTAAAACATCAAGTTCCATGAAAACATAGTAGGCATTACAAAAAAGCTGTTCTGAGCCCCCAAAGAACTGCATGATCCATATCAGTTATTAGCCAATTCATGATTATAGAAAGTATTAGAATAAAAAGGACTCTTGGACATATTTGAAATGCAAAAGCATTACCTCTAATAATATAACAAATCTTTTAGGAAATGAGATTATTAGCTTAACCAAAAAAACCCTCTTGGTCGAATGGAGAAATACGGGAAACAAAATCAGGCAGCTTCAAAAACCCTTAAGATCCACAGATGCCTTATTACAAGCTACCACCTGTGGTCTCTGTTACAGAGTGCAGGCTTCTCATTTATGTACACCACTGTTCTTGGTAACAAGCTGTTTCCCACCAGACACATCAATTCATCATTTTAGCAAAGTCTCAAAGTACTCCACAGATGGACATTAGGGAGAAAAACGATGTTCTGCCACCTGCATTTGGCAAATAATTTGTTCTTGAACCGCTGATCTAATTAAAACTAGATTTGAAATGCCTTGGAGAAATACAAGACTGTCACTTACTGAACACTATTAGTTAAAGTGACAATTCTCAAGAATTACAAAATAAATGTAGATATTGCATCTTGAACTGTAGACTAGAATGAAGTTCTTTTGGAAAAAAAATAGAGAAAAATTGCTATAGATTGATATGAATTGTATTCAGATGATTTACTAAGACTGGAGAGCAATTCTCATGGTGCCTCATCATGGGGCTGGGTTAGTAAAAAACTATAGTAAAAGGTTCCCCCTATTTTATCTAAAGAACTTGGCAATGTAACCGCCACAGGAAAGTAGGCATTCATACTACTGAAGAAAGATGAAGAAAAATTCTTCAGAGCATTGGTTAGTAAACCACCGTGATCATTAAATCATAGATATGGAAACCAAAGTCAGCTCCCTGCTTATCACAGCTACATGGCTGGTATTCAGTAGAACTGTCAGTGTCCATACTTCCCAAAAGATGGGCAATATTTCAAAAATATTACCCATATGTAAAATCAGTGAGTCTTAACCTTCTACTGACCATAACATTTCTTTTTCAGTCACTTTGTTCTAAATGCAGACATTGAAATTATTCCCTGTACAAATCAACTGAATTAAATATTAGATTCAAACTTGGTGGGGGTAGTAAGGACTCGAGGGAAATGAGAAGAGAAGATACAATTTCTTTGTTGGTTTCTATGCTAAATTCCATCATTTTGAATATGAAACTGAAAAATACAGCAACAGGAAATTAAGTGAATGCAGAAATGAGCTGCAGGGGACAGTAATAAATGTGCTTTTAATAAAAATAACTATGTATATTTCATCTATATTTATTTCAAGCATCATTGCAATTCTGAAACCTCTGCTCAACCAACTGTTTAAAATAGCCCTTGCTTATGGTAATGGTCAAAAGAGGCAGTCTATGATGTTAGTTTTCACACTTACCATACATTTCTGCTGCAAAGCCAAATTATACTCTGGCAGACTATCTCAATGTGACTAAATGCTGATCTTAAAGTCAGCTTCTTGAATCTCCCTTAAGACTATCAGCACCCAAAGCTATGTGTCATTAATGCAGCCAGTGAGGAGTCTCAGTGGTAATCAGAAAAAACTGGGCCATGTCAGCACTTGAATATCTGTTTGGTTCAGTACCAACTTGATCGCCTTCATTTGTGTTACTCTCCATTTGGCTCACATCAGATGAATATAATTTGTTCATTAATCTGGAAAATTCCTAATCTCACCATCTTTTAAATTTAGAATTTCTAAGAATTTAGGGAGAGAAAAAGATTCCCCAAACATCCTTTCCTTTGATTCTTAGAGACAAAGAGAACAAGGGAGAAGAGAAACAAGGTACTGGGACCCCAGTGAACTAGACTAATTTAGTTGCAGTATACATTCAAAGTAGAACTACTTCTATCTTTGACTTTAAGAGAAGGGTTCCCTTTTGACATGGTACAGGAGATTTGGTTGCATCTTAGAAGAAACCTCCTTTTATAAACTCTGCTGCAATCGCAAAGTTGAATAGGCATCATTACACATGTTTAGATTTCCTATCTTTTTCTATATGGTTTTAACCATTTTCTGCCTATTAACACAAATGTAATAGAATAGGTAATAATATATAATGGGATCTATTTAATTACATTTTATTATTCTGGATAAAATAAAACAAAAATGAAACAACTACAAATAATTTTATTTGGCCCCGAAGTTTTTAAGTAATTTTACATGGACACACAATTTATTGAAAGGTAACTATAGTCCTGGTTTATTTCTATTGTAAATTTTTCCTAAAAATGCCAAATCATTAGCTATATATTCAATGACCTTCCAAACAAAATACTTTTTAAAATTTTTTTGTAATTTTTTTAGTTTTAGGTGAATACAATACCTTTATTTTGTTTGATTTTTATGTGGTGCTGAGGATCAAACCATGTGCCTCACATGTACAAGGCAAGCTCCCTACTACCATAACCACAGCCCCCAAAATACTTTTCACTAACAAATATTTAAACTATCACTATCATTAGAATGACTTATATTGAAATTTATTTTCAGACTTTGTAAGAGAAGGCCACAAAACCAAAGTAAAGCAAAACCCAAATAACTGAGGCAGCAAATTTCCCTCCATTATGATAAAATGATATTTAAAAGCTCCAACTAAAAGCAAAAAGTTGAGTGAATTAGAAATGAAAACGCATCACTAAGCAAGACAAGTAAACCCTGGTTTATTAAATCATCTAATCAGCATTTGCAGAGAGGGTGCTAACAACCAGGAAGTAGGTTATGGAGACAAAAGACATAGTTTTTGCCCTCAAGGAATTCACAGCCTAGTGGGAAACAGAAAGCAGACACCAGGGCAGTGTAGTAAATTCTAGGAGAGAGACAAAATGAGGTCATGAAAGGCAGGTCCTACTCTAGCCACAGGGGATTCCCAGGGACGAAGAACCCCTAGCCTTTGGCACAGTAGAGACGGGTGAGGATCTACCAGGCAACAGAAGAGCAGGAAAAAGCCACAGAGGAAAAGAAAACTGTGTGCACTTGAGGAAATGACTTTTATGGTAGGAATAAAAAATTTGTGGTAGCAAACAGCAAGAGATGAGACTCAAAAGGTAAACATCTTCAAAACATAAAATGCCTTGAACTAATGAAATGCTGTTCATATCTCCTCTTTTATTCCTCAATGCCCAGTAAAGCATGCTCTTTACTCCCTTTAACTACCATAATCAAGACTTGAGTTTATTATAAATATTTTATTTAGAAAAATTTATAAAACCTATTAACCTTCATCTCAAAGCAAGTTCTAGCATCATAGCAAATCATTTCTATAGATTGTACTTTGACAATCTTTATATTTGAACTGTGTTATTTAATCGTGTTAACTGAGAAATCAACCTACTTCTTCCCTTTCAATGCAGTTTGGCATCAAGTCTTCACAGCAAAAGAATGAAAAAAAAAATCTTATTTTCTCAGGAGTTTTCCAGCAGCTTAACATCTGACCTTCAACTTCAAAACTAGATGTCCTTTCCCAAATACATTCTATGAATGCAGGGCCCACAAATTAAATACTTGTGGTTGTACTTCCAGAAGCACAATCAGAAACAAGAAATGCTATGTCCATCTCACTAGCAAAATTCTGCCAAAGCAGTCAGTGGACACATCTGTGGACATTTGTGACATAATCCTCAGGGTTGTCATTAAGTAGTATAAGCAGCAATAAGGTATATATAGTGCAAGGGGTATGAGCCTTGAGCTCAAGACTTATGTTTGAATGCCTCTCCTACCATCTGTAACTGTGTGGCCTTGAAAATCATTTAATATCACCAGCCTCAATTCTCATCTATAAAGCTGGGGCATGCATGCCTATCAGGGTTATTGCAAAAATTAGAATTTCACAACTAGCTATATAATAGACTTGGCAAGTCATGAAAGCTCAACAGAAAGGAATTATGATTAATATATGCTGAATGGTTCTATCCATACTGAGAGTCTTAAGACCCCTAGCCTCTAAGAACCAATGAACTTTTAAGCCACTCAGCAAGCTAACTGTTCATGCTGAATTCAAAACAACAACAACAAAACCACCTTCCCAAAGACCCTTCCCCATCTTCTCCAGTTCCAGTCTGTCTCTTGTTTTTGGAGCCCAGAGCTCAGCAAGTTAGCTCCCTCCTGTGGGGGCAGACTCCTTGCCATTCGTGACTAATACACTGCATTCAATATTTATCCCTTGGATGACAATCCAAGCCTCTGAGTCTTATCTTTAAAGAAACAATCACAACATCATTTAAATAGAACACAGAATGGAATGCTGTTTATAACCCTGCAAAATCTCTATTTTCAAATAAAGTTAAAACATTGATTATCTTTCATTCTTTTCCCTTTGAACACAAAGATTTCAGCTTTTACTAAAACCAAAGGGCAGGACCAGTTTTACTTGAAATGAAATAAATCCTATAAGTAGACATAGCCTCATTCTTTGAAGAGCTTATTCATAGTTTTCTAAACAGGCCCTTAACTCCCTTTAAAATACATTATAGTGTCAGGTGAAAACCAAGTGTCTGAATTTCAAACCACATGATCCTGGCAGGGCCTGGAAAAACTCTTCTTTTCAGAAGGCATTTGTTTCATTTATTTGTTTTGCTTTGTTTTCTATTAGAAACCCATATTTCTTTATAGTGCTTTTGGTTCAATGACATGGGCAAATGGAAAACGAATACAGGTTTTAAAATTAGATAAACACGAATATAATCCTAGCCATGTTGTTTACTTGTTAGCATGGGCAAGTATTCTAAAGCCATATTTACTCTTCTGCAAAATAAGCACATCACTATCTGTATTCTGCTCTGGATTGTTTATATCAGAGGTCAGCAAACAAGCATCTTTACCTGAATTTACACTGCCTATGAGCTAAGAATGGCTTGTGCATCTTTAAAAAGGCTTGGGGTTGGGGGCAGGCAATTATTTTCATTTTGGTTATATAAGTACTTAAATAATATTCTTGATTGTGTGTCTTGACCCAAAAAACTTAAAATATTCACTATGTGACTCTACCAAAAATGTTTGCTGACTCTTGGTTTAGATGATTAAAGTAGACTGGGAATCTTACGAAGGTGCTGTACTTGCCTGGAACATGGAAGTGCTTTAATAAACATCAGTTCTGCTCATTGGAGGGACAAACTATGGCTCTATGTAATAAGCAAAAATTTAAAACAAGAGCTTTGTCAATGCTTGACAGTTTCCATTGCCCATAAACTTTGTGGTAGTGGAAAATTTCTTGGTCTTTCTGGAGGATGTTTACTTTCTTCAAACTGAAACTGTAGTATGATTTTTACACAGGATTTTTTGGTTTGTTTCTAAAAAGATACAGTTAAATTATTTAAAACAATGAAAAATGCCAAATACATTCAGCTATTTTACAGAACTTAACTCCTGTTTAAAACCTTTGTAAGCTTATTATAGAAAATTTAGAAATTACAAATACATACACATAAAACTAAGGCACCCATTATCTCAACATCTAGAGATAATTCCTGTTAACAAAAAGAGAATATATCTTTTGATTTATTCTTGTATTCTCCATCTCTAAGATTCCTACTTTATACCCAGCCACTCTTGTTGCTAGGTGACTCATTTCTGACAAATTAGAAGTACATGGAAGAAACATGGACTTTCTGTAAAGTCTCCTTTAAAAGCAAAGATGCTCATCCCAAACCATTCAATTCCCTTTCCCTGTCCTGGGGCTAGACAACAGAGAAAACCAGGTTAGCCATTTACACCATGAGACTGAGGCACTAGGAATTTAGGGAACTCTAGGGATGGCATAGCAGTAACCTGAGTCTTGGAAAAATGTTCAGAGCTCACATAGAAGCTCTGGATTGGTTTTCCTGCTCCCAGGCTTCTTTTATTCTTCTTTGCTTTTTGTATGTATTCTATTTTTGTGTTCCTCTTATTTGCAAATAGTCCCCCTTATCTCATTTACTTTCTCTTGGTAAGTGGAGAGAGGACAACTTAACGCAGATAAAAATGTTACCAATGAGTTTTCCTGATGTTAGCATGGAAGTGGGTTTTATTTTATTTTACCTTTTATTTATTTATTTTTATGCATGTAAGCAGCCAAAGTAAAGCAAAAGACATTACATATCCTCAGTTCCTCAAAGATCTTATGCCTGTCTTTTCATCCAAGTTGATACTTTCCTGAGAGAGGCCCTCACTAGCTCCTTGGAGAGGAAATCACCTTGAATTATTTTACCCTTTATGCTTTCCTGCATTGTGTTCATTTTCTGTTGGGAACATATGGTGATTTTGTTGTCAGATAAAAAAATATATTGAGTGGCATATTTGAAATGTTTAGGTTTAAATTATGAAAGAACCCTGGATTAAGTAGAATATATATGTAAGTTAAAGACTATTCCTCTCAAATATTCTTAAGAACAGAAGGAATTGCCACATATCAGTCTTCACTGATTTCAGTCAATAATGTTTATTTTACCAACCAATATGCCGTTGGGAGAACATACATTAATATGGTAAAAACCTTTGTCAACAATGGTTTTTGATGCAATGGAGATTAGATGATAGAATTGTTCAGAAAACAAAGGCAGAAAAATTTAACACAGATTTAGTAATTATTCCTGTGGATATGATCTCACAATGGGAAGTGTTGAACATTATTATAAACAGCTTTTAAAGAATACTTTTTCAAAAGTTCAATAAATGACAATGCTGTGGGTGTCACAATTCTACTGCAACAGAACCAGGAGGAAGAAGCCACATATCCAAATACTGGTGTATGGGCACTTACAGCCTGAGATAAAGGTCACAGATAAAAGGTCATTAGATGACTTTTTACAAAAACACCAAATCTCTAACTCCAGAAAATGATGTGCTCTGGAAAACTGTTAGATGGTTCACAAGTGGCTCTAATGAAGACACAGCTGACCAGTAGATGCAAATCACATCAAAGGCATGAAGGTCTTACTACCTGAGAGTATTTGAGCATAGTCTTAAACATTGACAGATAAAGACAGATTGAGGGGGCTGGGGTTGTGGCTCAGTGGTACAGCGCTTGCCATGCATGTGTGAGGCACTGGGTTCTATTCTCAGCACCACATAGAAATAAATAAAACAAAGGTCCATTGACAACTAAAAAATATTAAAAAATAATAATAAAAGACAGATTGAGGTAGATGAGATGTGGAAGCATGGAGAGCTCCAGGAAAAAAATGATAAAAATCCTGAAACAAAATGAAAAAGGGTAGAAAAGCATAACCTAACCGGGTACAGAACTCATCAAATCCACTGCAGTGAACATCCCCACTCTGAGACTGATAGAAAATCATTTTCCCTTTCCCAAAGTGTTCACTGTGTAAACGTGGGTATAAAGGACTATAATAGGTTCTATAGCAATGAGGGTGCACCTAGGAGAAGCTGAGCTCATAAACACTCCAAGATTTTTGCAGAACATCTTGAATAGCCATTACAAGTTTGAGAAGCTTGTGTAGTTCTGTGCAACCTGCTTTCCTGGCCTTGCAAGAACAACACAGAAGTATAGCTGGCCTAACCAATCATTTTGCTCACAATTTTGTGAGCAAATTCCAAACAGACTAAAAGGTTCAAAGAATAGGACAATAAACGTCCACTTGCCACTACCTAGATCTAATCATTGTTATCACTTCATCTACTTTTCCATCTATGTATTTGTATGCACATGTGTATGTGTTTGTGTTAAGGAAATAGGTAACAGATATCATAGTTCTTTGTACCAAAATATCCAAGCTTGTGTCTTTTAAAAAATATACTCTTTAATAAATGCAGCATTATTGAGACCTGAGTATTAGCAATTCCCTAATATTATTTAGTGTCAAATTCACATTCAAATTTTCCTAATTGCCTCTAAATATCTTGTATAGATTTTTATCTTGAAACTAAAATTCAATCAGGTTTTTGTTCTGTTTGGTTTTGGCAGTCAGAAGGAAGAAGGCTCCCCTTGATCCCTGCCTCCTGGTCTTAACCTTGTGTAACACTGTTATACTCCAAGCTTGAATTTGAGCTGGACTTAATCATTTCCAAGAATTAGAATTCAGTGGAAGAAACAGGATGTCTCTTTTAAGACTAAGCTATAAAAAGACTATGGATTTCATCTTGGGCATTCTCTGCTCTGTCTTCGATCACGTGCCCTGAGAGAAGCCAGCTGCCCTGTTGTGATGCAGCCCCAGGGAAATGCTCACGTGGCAAGGAGCTGAGGCATGCCAACAGCAACAACTGAGCTTGGAAACACATCCTCCCACCCTTTCCCTCTGCTGAGTCTTCAGAGAGACTCCAGCCTGGACAATAGCTTGTCTGCAACCTCAAGAGAGACCTTCAGCAGCATCACCTTGCCAAGCAAGCTGTGTCCTGATTTCTCACCTCAGAAACTGAGATAACAAATGTTTGTTATTTCAAACCTACTGTATTTTGCTGTTGCTGTCATATTGCAGTAGGTAATTAATATAATTTAATTAGGCTATTATGTCTCTTTACTTTCTTTTAATCTTGAATAGCCTCCCAAATGTTTTTCTTCTCAGTTATTCTAGTATTTCATTTGCTTTAAAACAAAGCAAATGGTTTTCAGTAACCAAGTCAGTTTTCTTATTGAACATTCATGCTATCATATGTCTATTTACCCAGTTGCTTTCCTGTAGTCATTTAACTTGTTTGTACATCCTCGCACTTTCTAAAAACTAAAAGTCACGCTGAAAGTCCTCATTAGACTTTAACATTCTTGGTGTAAAAACAAAAACAAAACATTTCACGGATAATGCTGTGCCCTATGTATGAGATTACATCAAGAACCACAGATGCTGGGTTGCCCCACCATTAGTAATGCCAATTTGAATGCATAGGTGGTTTCCAACATTTCTCTAATGTAAAAAATCTTCTCTCCTGTTTCCAATTAGCAAGTAATTTGCTAGCGCACAATTGGATGCTGTGAACTCACTTTACTGAATAGTGCAGGGAGAAGGCCGTCTGTCTGGAGACAAGCCCAATGAGACAGGCACATGGCTCCTTTACAAAATAGCCATAATTGATATGTTGAAATGCTTCTGCTGTTTTCACATAAGGGTGATAAAAGACATTTCACCACTGATGAATATTAACTCTTCCTACAATACATAAAGGTAAATGAATGTAAGGTTTTAACCATCTAAGGTGCTTAACTAAATTGGGAATGCGGGCTCCACTGACAACTTGCTTCTATTTGTTCTATCTAGAGGAATTACACATTCACATATAAAAATCACCAACATGAGAGTACAGCAAAAAGCCATTGCTGACTTTTTGAATCATTCACATACATGTTGACAGATAATGAAAAGCAGTTGAACACAGCCTCAGACATGCCATCACCATCATTTTACAAGTCTGAGGGTAATTCACAAACAAAAATTTCCCAAGTATCAGGAAACATCCCGTGCTTCCTCAGGCACTCATTGTCTGATTGTGATGATTTCATTCCAAATGTTCTTTACTAGAGCAGAAAATAGAAGTAAAATAGAGAAAATCAACCTTAAAAAAAATGGAATTCATCTCAGAGCCAGTTTCTTATTTCTTAGGATTGTGCTTTTCCAGTGGGATAGTGAGGAATAACATACGGAGAGATAATATGAAGCAATATATTTTTCATTTGAAACATAATTAACTAGTTATGCAGAATTATCACAACTCCCTTTTCATGTTAAAATGGGGTTTTCAGTTTCAGTCCCCTCAAAACAAGTGATCATAGTTCAGTAATGAAAAGCATCTCACCCATGAAGTAATAAGTTCAAGTTGAAATTTAATGAATCTTACCTACAGCAATTAAGAGTATCAAAAACAAAGTACTATTGTTTCTCCACAGAGAGATTCTTAAAGAAGACAATCACATTTCATAAACCATTCCTGAGTCAGAGTCCTTGGTTAAGCAAAATATTAATATATTTATATTTAGTTATGGTATATATTTTTGAGTTAGATGTTACATAAAGTTTATCTTCATAAATAAAAATTAGTCAAGGGGCTGGGGTTATGGCGCAGTGGTAGCGTGCTCGCCTAGCACGCGGGAGGCACTGGGTTCGATCCTCAGCACCACATAAAAATAAAATAAAGATATTGTGTCCACCTTACAACTAAAAAATAAATATTTAAAAAAATTAGTCAAATACACTGCAGAAATAAATGATATTTACTCACAAAGCTTTGCATAATTTTTACTTACTTATGTGCATAACATTACTATCAGCTGGTGAGTACATGTGGAAATAGTTGGACAGAATCAAGGACTTGAATAGTCATAGGAAAAACACCTGAATACTGAGATATTCAACAAATATAGGATTTTGCTGTTTTCTTTGCTCTATTTTCAGAAATTCTGCTTCATTGATGCAGCCTTAATGTTTACAAATAAGTTAAAATAATTCATCCGTCATCACTGAAAAAAATTATTTCCCTTTCATTTTAATGGACTGTACAGTAATGTAAAGTCTTTCTCAGCACTGCTGTGGTGGTGGTTTACTTTTTCCTTAGAGGAAACTACACTTATCACTGAAAGTTTGCTTGATTAATCTTTTCCAAATTAGAATCCACATATGAGTGAGATCATATGGTACTTGTCTTCCTCCCCCTGTAGAAGTTGATCTAATACAAGTTGAGAATAGATGGTGGATGTTAGAGTTCATGGAGGGTGGGGACAGGGAGGAATGAAGAAATATTGATCAGTGGATACTAAGCTATAATTAGATAGGAGTAAGAAGTTCTGGTGTGTTATTGTACAGGTGCAAGTCTACATTTCAAAAAGCTACAAGAAAAGATTTTATAAATTTTCATTATAAAGAAATGATAAATATTCGAGGATATAGGTAAGCTTAACCTGAATTAAATATTACACAAGGGATACATGTATCAAAATATCACATAGTATCTCATTAATATGTATAATTTTTTGTGTTTTATGAATCAGTTAAAAATAAATTTACTTTAAATTTTTTAAAATTAATCTTTTCTTATAAGGCAACACATCTGTAAGAATGAATGGACAAGATTCTTTGACATCTTGACCATTATGCTATATTTTAATTAAATGAAAGTCATTTCCCAAAAAAACCCATATATCCCTTTTTGATGATTAGCAGGTGAAGAGTATCCTCTATTCCCTTTCTGGGAAGGAAGAATTCTGGCACTCCTGATTCCATCTCTCTGAAAGAAACCCTTTCCCAGTGATTCAGAGGCCACCTGTGCACAGGGCTCATTTGCCTTATGGGCAATACCAATTTTCCAAATGAGAAAAAGGCTCATCTAGCTCATGAACATTTAATGGGACTCAGTTTTTGACCATGTTTGAAGTTCTAAATACTTAAGAAAACTACTCAAATGGAAAGTATTGGCTGTCAATTTAGTCTTCACGGGAGATTCCACAAATCTCTGTAGGATTACCCATATTTAATTGAAGGATTCTTGTTTCCCAGAGGAAGTAATTAATCAAATTTTCTCCTTTGCCATATATCTTATTAAAATAAGTTTTTAAACATTTACATATGGTGTGGGGCCCAGGGACAGTTATTTTATTTTATAGTAAGAAGCAATTAGGTACTTTGTTGGAGTTTTTCAGAGCTACATTTAGAGTAGTGTATTGTGGACTCTCATATGCAGGCCTACATTGCTGTAGGCTGTTAAATGTGCCACCATGGGATTTTCTTTGTCTGGAGACTCTTGTTCCTATCTGTAAACATTCAGTGCAAAATTCTATCTTACTTTTCTGTCAAGTTGAAACCTGACCATGCTTTGTTTACTTTCTTATATGAGGATTATTTTATTCTTTTTCTGGGGGGGGGAGGGGTGGTACCAGGGATTGAACTCAGGGGCACTCAACCACTGAGCCACCTCCCCAGCCCTATTTTGTATTTTATTTAGAGACCGGGTCTCCCTGGGTTGCTTACCATCTCACCATTGCTGAGGCTGGCTTTGAACTCGCAATCCTTCTGCCTTAGCCTCCCAAGCCACTGGGATTACAAGCGTGCGCCACTGTGCCCAGCTTATTTTATTGTTCTATTGTGCTCTTCCCTCATTACTTCTCAGTTTACCAAAGTTCAGGAAGAAAGGAAGAACAGGAAGAAAGTGAAATAGCTTTATAGAATCTGAAAATGAAAAAAATCATGCAAGTGTGATTCAGTGATTTCCAAAATCTAAAATCATTTAGTTGGTGTGTATTATTTTGCCTAATTAATTTCTCCTAGGCATAGAAAATGTGCAAATGTGTTTTATTCTCAATTATTTTTAACTATTTCCAATATTAATCACCGACATCATGACCACAGTGACCTATTCTTATAAGTTAGATTAAGTCAGTGTTCTCTGGGAGCTGGAATAAAAACTGAAAAAAATTAATTTCAGGAAAAATTATGTTAACTATCCATATTAAAACCCAAGAAATAGAGAAAAAATCTTTTTATCTAAAATATTATTGCACTAAAATCATAAATCCAAATATTGTACACCTTAATTTTCATAATTGTGTTAGACATTAATCTACTAATATGAACATTATTTATTTCATTTATGCCATGGCCGTATGCACAAAAGACAGGGAACAATCTATGATATCAAAACAAAATGAGACAAATAAAATAAAATAACAATCAAAAAGAAAAATTTTAGGAGAAAAAAATGCATACTAGAGACATTCTACTTGAGTGCTAGGCTTAAGACTGAATTTGTATCCAGGTGTGATATGCACACCTGTAATCTCAGCAACTAGGGAGGCTGAAGTAGGAGGATCTAAGTTTGAGACCAGCCTCATCAACTTAGCAAGGTCCTAAGCAACTTAAGAAGACATGTCTCAAAAAATAAAAAGGGCTGCAGATGTAGCTCAGTGGTAAAGCACCCCTGGGTTCTATCCTTAACAACACTAAAAAAAAAAAAAAAAATCTCAGGGAAGAGAGAGGGGAAACGCTATGGAATGATATTGACCAAATTATATTTTTATATTGTATGCATGTACAGATAAGTAACAATGAATTCTTATCCTTATGTACAATTATAATGCACCAATAAAATAAGAAAAATAAGTAAATAAATATAATATATCCAGGGGAAAAAAGACTTAATTTATCTTAACTAAAGCAATAGTGGAAATGTGATTATCATTGTCTATCCAAATTACTCATAATCAGGACACAGGACAAATGCTGCCCTAGCAATCAATTCTAGATGGAATTTATCACAAGGATATAAAACTTTTGGATAATATAACCAAAAATTTATCTGAAGACAATTCTTATGAAAACTAGAGAGGACTATTTAAAAACATTATAATATGTCTATGGAGGACGAACCTATTCCAGGCATTTAGTTACTGATACCCTATTTATTCCAACACAGCATTTAAAGAATCTAAAGAAATGGATAACCAATACTAGGGCTTAACTAGTTTCTCTCAAACATCACAATGTTTCAGACAACTTTTGACAGTTTCTAGGTAAAGTAAATTCACAGCTAGATTCTCTGACATGTGTCAGAAGTGCCAAGAATTGATCATGTTGAGAAGAAAGTTACATCCAATTCCATGTACTGGATGGGAAGACAGAACAAATGATCTTCCACTGACAAAATTTGGAAGACCCGTGGCTAATTTTAACATTAGCTGACTGAGTTTGAAATTAGCTGCTAGTTCAAGGTTATCATTCTGTATTTGAAAGTGATTCCCCTGTTGTTAGTTTTATACTGCATACCACACAGAAAAAAATGGACAGAATTTGTTATTAAATGAATACCCATTTTTCAACCAGTACAAATCCATCCACCAAAAAACTTTTATTGGCTCAAAAGTTACTAAATTTT
>PVHX01025051.1:0-23027 GCA_004024805.1 Geosciurus inauris | reverse complement strand
TACAGTTTTAACTCCTATATGTTTATAGTTTCCCTGCAGTGTTTCATTACTTCTCCTCCAGTAGGTGGTGTTGTCCATTGTTTGCTGGATTTTCCTGGCTGGTATCCTTGGTACTGGTCCCAGGCCAAGGTGAAACTCTGTGCCGCCGGTGGAGTCGCTGTTCCACCGTGGCCAAGGTTTGCTCCCAGGTGTTCACCTGCACCCCCTGCTGTGTAGGAAGTTCCGCTGTGTTAGAAGGTGGTCCACAAAGAACAATAGCTGGGGTTCCGCTCAGGAGACAGTTCACAGAAGCAACTGCTAGTGGTCTCTCGTGGTTGGGCAGGCACTGGGGCCAGGCACCCTGTGTGGAAGGAGGCCCGGCACACCCGGGATAAACTCCAGGCTGAAGCCCTGGGCCGGATCCCCCACCACAACTGCACTCCACCGGTCGGCGCCGAAGTCACTCCTCCTGGCTACCGCTGTCTCCTGGTGGCCCTGCACTCACACACGCAAGCAAGACTCTTGCGTGGGGTGGTGAACTGCAGAGAACTGCCCAAGAAGCTGGTTGGAAAATGGCACCCCGCTACTTCCAGTCTCAGTCTCGGATAGCCGGAGCCCTGGGCCGAGGCCCGGGCTGCAACCGCGCTTCTCCAGCCGGCGCTGAAGCCACGCCTCCTGGCTACCGCTGCCTCCCAGTGATCCTGTACTCACACATACATGAGCGAAATTCCTGCGTGGGATGTTGAGCCGCAGAATGATGCCAGGAAGCTGGCTGGAAAACGGCGCCTCCACCACTTCCAGCCTTGGTCCCTGTGAGCCTAGCGCAGAGTGGACTGTCTAGGCTGCAATCTTGGAACTGCCTCCTCTCCTCCTCCCTCTTAATTGTATCCTACATCACTTCTGTTCTCTCCCTGTCCACCATTTGAAATTGTAAATCCTTTTGTGAAATTACTGTTTATATTTTAGGCAATAACTGATCATATCATTTCTATTTATTATGACAATATTGTAGACATCACAGCAGGAACTATTTGAGTTAATGCCATATATTGTTTGCATTTGTTGTTATTATTTATCTCCCTATAAACCATGAAGTACTGGAAACCTTCAGGGACAATATAAGTCTACTGGACAGACACTCTACTGCCTCAAACTCATACTGTTATATGGATAGATACACAAACAACATGAAAAGGCAAAGGAACAAATCACCCCAAACAAAACAAGATACTTCAATAATAGTGTCCATTGACGCCACTGTGCAAGAATTGTCAGAGGAGGCGTTTAGAATGGTCATAGTTAAATAGATCAATGAAGTAAAGGATAATGTAAGACAGAAATAAGAGAATATACAGGAAATGAAAGATTGCTTCAATAAAGAAATAGAGATCCCCCCCCAAAAAAATGTCAAGTAGAAATTCTTGAAATGAAGAAATCAATAAACCAAGTGAAAGATTCAGTGGGAAGCATTACCAACACACTAGACCACGCAGAGTACAGTTTCAGGCAATGAAGACAAAATATATAATCTTTTTTTAAAAATATTTTTAAGTTGTTGATGGACCTTTATTTTTTTTTATTTATTTATATGTGGTGCTGAGAATCGAACCCAGTGCCTCACATATGCTAGGAAAGCACTCTGCCACTGAGCCACAACCCCAGCCCCCCAAAATATGTAATCTTAAAAATAAAGTTGATCATGGAAAAAAGAGACCGTGAACAGAACTTCCAAGAAATATTGGATAAAATAGAAATATCAAATAGATGATTTATTAAGATAGATGAAGGAATGCACAATCTTTTCAATGAACTACTATCAGAAAATTTTTTAAATCTAAAAATAAAATGGAAAATCAGATACAAGAGGCTTACAGGACTTCAAATATACAAAATTGTAACAGAAACACAACAAGGAACATTATTATGAAAATGCCTAACGTACAAAATATAGAATTTTAAAGGCTGTCAGTGAAAAATGACAGGTCACATTTTTAAAAAATCAATCTGGATGTCAGCTGATTTCTCAACCCAGACCCTCAAAGCTAGGAGAATAATATATACCAAGCTCTGAAATAAAATGTATGCCAGCCAAAAATACTATGTGAAGCAAAATTAAGCTTCATAATTGATGTGAAATAAAAACCATTTATGATAAAAGAAAGTTAAAAGAATTCAAAACTAGAAAGCCTGCACAACAAAACATACTCAATAAAATATTTCATGAAGAGAAAATGAAAAATAAATAAATCCATGAAATAGAAAATGAGAGAAAACTCTCAAACTCATTCTTTGAAGCTAGTATATGCTGCTAGCAAAACCATGCAAAGACTCATTGAGGAAAGAAAACTTCAGACCAATATCCTTTATGAACATGGATGTAAAAATTCTCAATATAATGCTGACAAATTGCATACAAAAACATTTTATAAAGATAGTGCACCATGATCAAGTGGAGTTCATTCCAGGGATGCAAGGTTGGTTCAACATATGGAAATAAATAAATGTAATTCACATTGATAGACCTAAAGACAAAAATTACATGATTATGTCAATAGACACAGATAAATCAATTGACACAATGTAGCATCCATTCATGTTCAAAACACTTGAAAATTAGGGATAGTAGAAACATACCTCAGCATTGTAAGAGCTATATATGCTAAACTCAAAGCTAACATCATTCTAAATGGAGAAAAACTCAAAGCATTCCCTCTAAAAACTGAAACAAGACAGGGATGCTCTCTTTCGCCACTTCTATTCAATATAGTCCTCAAAGCCCTAGCCAGAGTAACAGAGAAAAGAAAGAAATTAAAGTGATACAAATAGGAAAAGAAAAGCTCAAACTATCCCTATTTGCCAACAACATGATCCTGTATTTAGAAGACACAAAAAATTCCCCCAGTAAACTTTTAGAACTAATAAATGAATTCAGCAAAGTAGTAAGATATAAAATTAAGACCAATAAATCAATTGTATCTCTATACATCAGTGATAAATCAATTGAAAATGAAATTAGAAAGCCTATCCCATTTGCAATAGCCTCAAAAATATAATATTTGGGAAACAAACTAACAAAAGAAGTGAAATACCTACCATGAAAACTATAGAACACTAGAGAAAGAAATTGAAGCTGCCCTTGGAAAATGGGAAGATCTCCCATGTTCATGAATAGGCAGAATGAATATTATGAAAATGATCATACCAAAAGTGCTAAACACATTTAATGCAATTCCAATTAATGGAATTAATGTCATTCTTCATAGAAATAGAAAAAGCAGTCATGAAACTCATGTGGAAATATAAGAGACCCAGAATAGCCAAAGGAATCCTTAGTGAGAAGAGTGAAGCAGGAAGAATCACAATACCAGACCTTAAATTATAATATGGAGTTATAGTAACAAAAACATGGTATTGACATAAAAGCAGGCATGAAGACCAATGGAATAGAATAGAAGACACAGAGACAAACTCACATGAAACCAGTTATCTCATAGTAGACAAAGATGTTATAAACATATATTGGAGATAAGATAGCCTCTTCAACAAATGGTGATGGGAAAACTGGATATTGATATGTACCAAATGAAAATAACTCCAATCTCTCACCCTGCACAAAAGCCAACTCAAAGTGGATCTCTAGGCATTAGACCAGAGAATCTGCACCTACTAGAAGAAAATATAGGCCCAACTCTCCATCATGTTGGCATTGAAACCATCTTTCTCAACAAGACTCCTGAATTGCAAGAAGTAAAATTAAGAATCAATAAATGGGATGATATCAAACTAAATAGCTTCTTCACAGGAAAAGAAAAAATCAAGAATGTGAAGAAAACGCCTACAGAATGAGAGAAAATCTTTGCCACCTGCACTTCAGATTAAGCATTAATTTCCAGGATATATAAAGAACTCAAAAAACTTAACATGAAAAATAATGAGTAACCCAGTCAATAAACAGGCAAATGAACTGAATAGGTACTTCACAAAAGAAGAAATATGAATGATCAAAAATATATGAAAAAATGTACAACATCTCTAGCAATTAGAGAAATGCATTTTAAAACTAGAGATTTCATCTCATTCTAGTTAGAATGGCAATTATCAAGAATGCAAGTAACAATAAATGTTGGTGAGGATGAGAGTGAAAATGTACACTCATACATTGTTGGTGTACTACATATTGGTGCAACCATTACGGAAAGTAGTATGGAGATTCCTTAGAAAATTTGGGAGTGGGACAACCAATTTGACTCAGTTATCCCTCTCTCACTATATACCCAAAGAACTTAAGATCAGCATTCTACAGTGATGCAATCACAAATAATTATAGCAGCTCAATTCACAATAGCTAAGCTATGGAACTAACCTAGGTGTCCTTCAGTAGATGGATGGATAATGAAAATGCAGTATACATACATAATGGAATATTACTCAGTGATAAAGAATAAAATGTTACTAACATTGAAATGAGACAAGATAGAAAAGCTGACCAGAAAAAGTACAAACAATATGGTTGAAGCCATAAGAAAAACCTCCCAACAAAGAAGTTCAGAACCTGATGAACTCACTGCTGAATTTTACCAGACCTTTAATGAAAGGATCATTAGCCAATGCTCCTCAAGTTATAACAGGAAATTGAAAGGTGGAAACAATAATTCATTCTATGAAGCCTGTATCACCTTAATAGCAAAACAGCATACATACACTTCAAAAAAAGAGAATTATAGATGAATATTATTGATAATCACAAATGCAAAAATCTTTAATAGAATATTATAAAATTGAATTCAACTACACGTTAAAAACATTACATACCATAAGCAAGTTGGTTTCATGCAAGGATAGTTCAACATATGCATATCAATAAATGTAATACATCACATAAATATAACCAAGGACAAAAATCACATGATCATCTCAATAAGTGCAGAAAAAAGCCTTTGAAGAATCTTAACTCACCTTCATGATAAAAACACTGATGAAATTAGGGAAAGAAGGATGTTATCTTCATCTCATAAAGACTAAAAATGAAAAACTGAAAGTCAACATCATACTGAATGGCAAAGAAATGAAAGCATTTTTGCTGAAATCAGGAACAACACTAGGATCTCAACTCTCATCAACTCCTATTCAATATAGTACTTTAAAATTTAGCTAGAGCAATGAGGCAAGAGAAAGAAATAAAAAATGATACAAAGGAAGAAATCACATTAGACAGAAAAAAATAAAAGAAAAACTTGAATGTGTAGGCACAGGCAGGGACTTCCTAAATAAAACCCCTATAAGTCAGGACATAAAAGCATCAATAAATAGGATTTTATCAAATTTAAAAGCTGTTACACAGCAAGGGAATCAGAGGGAAGAAACAATTGACAGAATATGATGCTTTTGCAAGTTACTCCTCCAACAGAGAACTAATACCCAGAGTATGTAGAAAACTAAAACAAAAACAAAAACAAAAAACAAACTCTCCACATTAAACCAATCAATAAACAGAAAAATGAACTAAACACACTTTACAAAGAAGTAGTATAAAAGGCCAAAAATTATACAAAAGATGTTCAAAATCTTTAGCCATCAGGTAAATGGCAATTAAAACTACACTGAGATTCTATCTCACCCTCTAATGGTAAACATCAAATTATGCTAAATGAAATAAGCCAATCCTGAAAAACCAAAGATTGAATACAATCTCTGATATGTGGATGCTAACACACAAGTGGGATGGAGAGGAAGGTAATAGAAGTTTAGTAGATTATACAAAAGGGAATTAAGGGAAGGGAGATGAGTCAAGAAAAAGAAAGACAGTGGAATGAATCTGACTTACTGTTTCTATATACATATATGAATACACCACAGTGTATCTCCACATCATATATAACCACAAGACTGTGATTCTGATTAGAATAAGATGTACTCCATGTTTGTATAAAATATGTCAAAATATACTCTATTGTTATTATACCTAACAAGAACACATTTAAAAAGTCCATATATGTGTGTGTGTCTGTCTGTATGTATGTATATAGATAGGTAGATAGATAGATAGATAGATAGATAGATAGATAGATAGATAGATAGATAGCATTTATTGTTATTTAAATGCTGGGGAGGATGCAGGAGAAAAAAGCTTTATACACTGTTGGTGGGAGTGTAAATTAGTACAGCCATTATAGAAATTAGTAAGGAGGCTCTTCAAATAAGCTAAAAATTAAACTACCATATTATCCAGCTATACTACTCTTTAGTATTTATCCAAAATAACTAAATTCAGCACATTTTAAAAATATATGCATACTCATGTTTTACTACAACATGATTCACAATCACCAAGTATGGAACTATCCTAGGGTACATCAATAGATAAATGTATAAAGAAAATGTGGTATCAGATAGAGAACTGATCTCCAGGATATATAAAGAACTCAAAAAACTTAACACCAAAAAACAAACAACACAATCAATAAATGGGCTAAGGAGCTGAACAGGCACTTCTCAGAAGAAGATATACAACTGATCAACAGACACATGAAAAAATGTTGAACATCTCTAGCAATTAGAGAAATGCAAATCAAAACTACTCTAAGATTCATCTCATGTCAGTCAAAATGGCAATTATCAAGAATACAAACAACAATAAGTGTTGGAGAGGTTGTGGGGGAAAAGGCACGCTCATACATTGCTGGTAGGGCTGCAAATTGGTACAATCAATCTGGAAAGCAGTATGGGGATTCCTTAGAAAACTTGGAATGGAACCACCATTTGACCCAGCTATCCCATTCCTCGGTCTATACCCAAAAGACTTAAAAACAGCATATTACAGCGACACAGCCACTTCAATGTTTATAGCAGCTCAATTCATAATAGCTAAACTGTGGAACCAACCTAAATGCCCTTCGATAGAGGAATGGATAGAAACTGTGGTGTCTATATATACACAGTAGAATATTATTCAGCAATAAAAGAGAATAAAATTATGGCATTTGCAGGAAAATGGATGGATCTGGAGAATACCATGCAAAGTGAAGTAAGCCAATCTCCAAAAACCAAATGTCAAATATTCCCTCTGATAAGTGGTTGTTGATCCATAATGGGGGAGGGGAAATGGGAAGTGTAAGGGAGAAACAGCCCTCCCCATACCCAATTTCAGCCTTCCATTCTCTAAAGTCTATGTCAGTCCCTGCCCTGGCAGTTTCCTGCCTGAGCTTCTCACCCAATTTAACAAACTCTAACCTTCAGAGTTAACTTTTAACTCCTAGAAGTGGCCTCAGGGGCATCACAGCCAGACCACCAATCCTTAACCTGACATACGAGCCTACAATAACCAATCCATAATCCATGACACATTTACCCCAAACCCTATAAAATCCCATGCTCTCCACCCCTCCTTCCTTTTTCTCCCCAAGAGTCCACTTGCACTGATCCCCATGAATAAAGATCTCTTGGTTGCATGAGGTGTATTGTGTCTGATCTGGGCATGACCCTTACAGGAAGAATGAGGAACTTTGGTCAAAGGAGAGGGAGGAAGGAGGGGGCATGGGAACAGTAATGATGGTGGAACAAGATGGACATCATAGCCCTAGCTTCATTTATGACTGCATATATGATGTGATTCTACATGACATACATCCAGAGAAATGAAAAGTTGTGCTCCATCTATGTATAATGAATCAGAATGCATTCGGCTATCATATATACCTAAGTAGAATAAATAAATTAATTAATTTAAAAAAAAGAAAATGTAGTATATCTAACAATGGACTTTTACTCAGTCATAAAGAAAAATGAAGATTGTGACATTTTCAGGAAAATGCATGGAGCTGAGGACCATAATTTTGAGCAAAATAAGTCAGAATCAGAGAGAAAACAATTATGCTTTCTATCATATGTTGAAGCTAGGAAAAAAAAAAGGGGGGACTCCATGAATTAAAATGGAGACCAATAGAGTACAGGAAGGGGATTTGGGGAGAGAGAGGGGAAGCATGGTGAGCTGTCAAACAGTAAAATATATCTAATTATGTTTTTATATATGCACAAATATGCTACAATGAAACACAACATTATGTTTAACTACTATGCTCCAATCAATTTTTTAAAAAACACAGTAGTAAAGGCAATGTGATATTCACAAATAAAACATCATTATACATCACTAGAATAAAGAGGCCAAAAGTAAACTCATGCAGATTTAGTCACTTGATTTTTGATAGAAGCACAAAGGCAATTCTATCAATGAATACTATTCTTTCTTTTCAACCAAACATGCTGGAGCAACTGGACATCTATATGCAAAAAAAAAATGGATTTCTGATTTAAACATTAAACCTAAATGTATTAAGCATTTATGAGAAAACATGAAGAAAAAGCTAAGAATTTTTAGGATCAACACTGAATGCACAACCCATTCAACAAAAGAATAAATTAGACTACATCAAAACAAATTTATGTTATGTGAAAAACATAATAAAATAAAGACCATCCATAAGTTGGGAAAAATATTTGATAATCACACATCCAAAAATAAAATATGAAAAACTCTGAGTAGAAAAAGAAAGTAAAAAATTAAAACTTTATTAAAAGTAGGAGATATTGACAAGACACTACCATGGAAGATGGCAGTGAACTCAGAAGACCACCTAAGATCTGGTTGCAGTTTTTCAGGAGACTGATAATAGTATCCTGGCAGATGGCAGGCAATAGTCTATTGATACACAAATTTAAAGCATCACTTCATACTTACTGGGCTGGCATAAAAACACCTGATGTAATGCCAAGGCCTGGTGAGGATATGGATGAAATGGAATTGTCCTACATTGTTGGTAAGAATGCAAAATGGTATAGCCACTTTTGAAAACAGTTTGGCAGTTTTTTTTACAGAATTAAATATAAACTTGTTATATGATTCAGCAATGCAGCTCTAGGATTACCCAGGAGAAATAAAAAGTTATATTTTTATGTAAGTTTTATTCATAATCACCAAATGTGGAAACAATCCAAATATTCTTTAACTGGTGACTGACACATGGAGACAATGGAATTCTGGTCAGCAATAAAGTAATTACTGAACACACAATATCATGGATGAATCAGGAGCATAAAGGTATTGAAGGATTCTATTTTAATGAAAATTATGAAAAAGGCAAAATTGTAGAAACAAAACCTAAAGTAATTGTTTCCAGGATTTAGTGATGTGAAGAGGTAGTGTGAAGGATTTGGGGTGGTGATAATTCTGTATTTTGATTGTCTTGGTACTTACACAGTTATATTCATCTGTCCATACTCATGGGACTAAATATGAAAAGGAATCAATTTATCTAAATGCAAATATAAATGTGACTAAATCTTATAAAATTTATAATAAATAAAATAGATTTTCATGCTTTTTAAGAAAGGGAAAAGGCAATTTCTTGCTTTTACAAACTAGATCAAGTCTCAAAATGGGAAAGAGATTAGCGAAATACAAGGTCAAGTTCACTGCCATTATCTGGTTATTAATACTTCACTGGCATATCATTGAGATAAATTTGCCCTGACACTTGGACAGATAAACATTTTTTTCTTCCCTATGGGCTTGCCAGAAGCAGCTTTCAAACTTTCTGAACAGACACGCATAGAATTCCAGACCTGCTATAGAAATAATTTGCAAATACTGTATACCTGCAAATCTGCCAATGACTGCAAGCAAGGAGCAGGGAAAAAAATTAGACTTGGAATCCAGAAACCATGCTTTGTCTCTGATCATAAAATGGTTTACTGAGATCAAATTTTGTATCAAGCACTTTTGTTAAAAAATGCCAGGATATTAATATTTGATTGCCATCCCTATATTAGATGAAGAAATTGAGGTTTGGAGAGATGCAGTCAATTGTTGAAGGTCACTAAGTTAGTGATTATCAGGTTTTTTTTTTTTTGGTTGGTTGTTTTTCTCCTGATTTCCATTTAATCACTGTGCCATTCTAGCATTTCAAATCATGTTTGGAGATTGAAGAAAGAGTCCCTAAAATTTTTATGAGGCTGTCAAGTATTTTGCCCTCTCCAGTATTCTCCATCCAAACAAGGAATGCTGTCATGCCACACCAACTTGCTTAAACTAGTGACAAGGAATTACATGTAATTCTTTCCTTTTCATTCATCTCCCTCAATAAATGTACCAGTTGCCTATGCAGTTTTTATCTCCAAAATATACATTGGATGTTTATTCTGTTCCCTTTTACTAGACCACAATACTGGTCCAGGATACTATTATCAGTCTCCTAAAAAATTGCAACAAGATGTTAGCTGATTTTCTGAGTTCATTGCCACTTCCTACAATCCATTGACCAGACAACTTAAATAAAGTTGTGTCAATTAATCAGTCAACACATTGCAGTAGCTTCCCACTGCATTTATACTAAAATTAAAATTCTTGGTCTCCAGGGTATTCATGAGGTTACCTTGCTTCCCTCTCCAACTCTTCAGCACATTGTTGCTTGATTATAGCTTTGATTATACAGCAGGAACATTGTTTTCCTTCCCATAACTTGAACAACTCTTGCTTCAGAAAATTTTCTTTATTGTTTCTGTTTTAACTACTCTTTTGCTAGCAAAATCCTTCACATATTTCAAGGTCAATGTCTTCTCTTCAAAAAGGATTTCCCTGTCCTGCAAAGCAACTGATGAAGCATTCTCTTTAGTCCTACTTCATTCTCTATCTGCTTCCATTATAAAAACCAACACAAATTGGTTTGTACTTTTCCATTCTCTATACTAGAATATAAGCACTAGGAATACAGGAAACAGAGCAGTCTTTTGGGATATTTGTGAGAGTCTTGAGCTTAGCACAGTTCTTGGATATGACCAATATCAATAAAAATTATTTAAGTGGGTAAATACAAGCTATAATTACTTACCCATCTTGACTATCACAATGCTTTAACCATATTATTTCAGGTATTTTTTTTTTTTTGCAGAAGTAATGGTTTAAGAATATGTATAAGGAATAACCTGAGTAAATTATCCATATTCCAACACATTTCTATGACATTCAAGGAATACACAATATTTCTTCTCATGACCTACTGCCCCATCTTTTAAGGGGCTTCCCTAGATCTATGTGGAACTGTGAAGAGCTCAAAGGTCAGGCAGGTGTGATAAATAACAAGTGAATCCTCTTTTAATATGGAGTAAAATTTTCTGATCACTGTTCTTGTAATGTAAGGATCCAATATAAACTCGAACATTATTAAATTAAAACTTTTAAAGTGTGATTGAAATGCAAAATCACAGTTACTACTTTAACTGTGAATTCTTTCTGATTTTAATAAAGTATTCTCATTCAAGAAAAAGGAGGGATGGTTATAGCACAAAAAAAATTGACCTATACAAATACCTGAAAACACAGGAATGCAGATTTTTCACATGATTTTCTGCTCTACAATGATGCTAATGTTTTATTGTTTGAGATTTTATTTTAAATGATCCTTGAAGTCTTTAAGTGCCACATTAAGAACTTTACGCCTTCAATGGTTGTTACAGCAGACATAGAAATAAATTTTTAAGATATTTCAGAAACCCCTCTAGCTTTTACTCTATTATTGTTACTAATATACTACTTAGAGTAATTTTACTACTCAGCTGGGAGGATAAGTGAATTGAAAACAGTATGCATGCCTTATGTGCTGAGTGAACTTCAATAAACCATACTACAAATTATGACCACCCCAGTAAATCAGATGTTAATAGGTTTTTCTATTTATTAACATTATAAAATTACCTCTAAATGGCCCTCTAAATCTGAAGAACTCAGGATAATTTTTGCTCTCTTTTTTTATCATAGAAAAATATCAAAAATCTGTATTTTTCCAACATAAAAATTAAACATTGTCAGGACCACTAAATAGACTCTTTCTATCATATTGTTTCCAAGTCTTTCTATCAAATGCAATTGTTAATTATTTTCAAATTATGTGTGTGTATGTGTGTGTGAGGGTGTATGAGCATATGTATATGCTTGCCTCAGAGCTAGTCTGTAGGATTTTAGTGAACGTTTGTTCACATTGATACTAAAGATGTTTGTTTTGTTCTTATTTTTTCTTTCTTTCTTTTTCTTTTTGCTGATAGGTGCTTTCCTTTAAGGCCTATTGAGATTCACATGAAGAAAAGCAGGTATTGATACCATAGATTGAAGCCATAGCTTGAACTAGCTAGCTAATAGAATAAATCTGTTGATTAGAAAGGCATATAGTAAACAAATATTTCAAAAAATCATTATGGAAAAAATAATTCAAAACTAATGTCCTGTATCTATTGGTCTACAACGGAGATACATAGATAGCTATAATTAAAATTTCAAGATAATTATTGAGATATTAAATTTTCAAGTTGTAAAATGTCTAAATTACAATATGTATGTATATATTGTTAAACTGAGAAGATAACTAAAATTAGTTATTATAATGCTCCTAAAAATATAGTGTTTTTTGTAATTATTAGTATAAATTTTGGAAGTTCTAAGGAGGCATTTTCATGAGTTTCAGACACAGTTTATTCCTTTTTCCTTAGCATAATTATATATACCAATTTACAAAAATACAAAATTCTAACATTCTATAATCTGACTACAACTTTCCATTGTTCCAGTTCTTGATATTCTTCATCCTATACAAACTGTTTTTGAATTCTTCCTCTGCTCTGATCTCTGAATTTTTCTTTACAATCCAACTCCTTTCTCCTAGATTTGTTTATTGCCCATTCTGTACCAATCAAACTTTAATAAACCATGTAACAAATCCTGACCACACAGTAATTCAAGAACCAATACTTTTCATTTCCACTGCCCTTTCCCTTTATTTAATATTCTTTAATCTTCTTTCCTTTCAGGCTACTTCAGCTCTGTCTCGTGCCCACAGTCTTCTTCCCTTTTGGTGATTGAACTATTAGAAACAAAATTTGTGTCAGCTACGCACTCAAAAGTATAATTCATTCTTTTGGTCAGTAAATGCTTACTGACCCACAACTATGGACTAGGTACTGCTTATGATATGGTGAAGAAAATTAAGGACCTGGTCCCAGATACTTATATTTTTATACAAACATAAATATTTCAGGAATTCACATGCTCTAAGAACTAAAATTAAGTGTGTTAAAGGTTGATTGTATGCAGTTTTAGGGAAAGGGCCTCCCATAATGTGACACTGTATGAAGATCTTAAGGAAGTATGAGAAAGAGACATATCCAGATACTGGAAAGAGTTACATAGATAGAGGGAACAGTAACTTCCTCCATTACCCTTGTGTAATTGTGGAGGGGGAAGGGGCAGGGGGACAATAAAGATGGTGGAATATGATGGACATCATAGCCCTAGCTTCATGTATGACTACATGTATGTTGTAAATCTACATCACATACAACCAGAGAAATGAAAAGT
This sequence comes from Geosciurus inauris, assembly GCA_004024805.1. Classification (NCBI taxonomy): domain Eukaryota; kingdom Metazoa; phylum Chordata; class Mammalia; order Rodentia; family Sciuridae; genus Geosciurus; species Geosciurus inauris. Next base: position 9,646 of record PVHX01025051.1, on the reverse strand, counting down.
TGTGCTCCATCTGTGTACAATGAATCAAAATACATGCTGTTATCATGTATACCAAAGTAGAATAAATAAATAAATACAATTAAGAAAAAAATCAATGCTGAGCATCATTATTAGATGCAAAGGCTCCTGAGTCCCAATTCCTGAAACTTAAACATCACTTAAACTTGTATGCTCTTGATAAACATATAAATTTAGTTGGGAGATCATTAGGCTAGGAGACCACCAGCATTTTAAATTCCTATATGAACAAACTGAAACCTAATGGGAATGATAAAATAAAAGTAGGCATTTTGCCAAATGGAAACTGCTCTGGCTAGAAACTTTACCAATTGAAAGCCACCATCTCACCTCTAACTCTAGATTTTTTCACTTTTTTTTTTAAACTGGAGAGTAAATGCAGAGGTGCTTTACCACTGAGCTATATGTTCACATCCCTAGCCCCTTTTATTTTGTATTTTGAGACAGGGTCTTGGTAAATTGCCAAGGCTGGCCTCAAACTTGTAATCCTCCTGCCTCTGCCTCCCCAGCCACTGGGATTACAGCTGTGCACCTCTGTGCTCAGCTAGCTTTTTCACTCTTAACAATGAAAAAAAATATTTCTCTTACTTTTCCTTCAGCCTATGAAAGCTTCATTGGGACTCTGAACATCTGGTTTTAGTACTGCCCAATTCATGAATACTTTAATGTTCGAGTATACTATCAAATTTATTTTGTATAATGTTTTTCTTTGAAGATCTGAACAATTTCACTTCTGTCCTTCTCCATAAAATTTCAATAGTACTTATCTCTGTCTCTGGGAAATGATATTAGTTATGAGGATTAATTGAGTAAATATACATAAAGCATTTGGAGAGTTTCCTGAAATATAGTAGGTATTCAATATATTTTCATCCTTAAACCCACTGAAGATTATTCATTATTATTAAACTTGATATTTTTGTAAGTTTTACATTTCTCCTTCTTAATAGTACTTCTTGGTTTATTCTAGTCCCTTTGTATTACTATATAGATTTTGTCCTTTAATTTTCACACAAATGATCCCCAGTCCAAATGCTTAAGTGTATTACTTTAATTTACATACATATCCAAGAAACTTTTTGTTTTCAGCATTCTTCTCTGTGGACCTTCATAGGACAAGTAGTTTTTAAGTCCTCATTCTGTGGTTATATGCATACTGTTCACATGTTCATGACCATTAAATTCACATAGCATAGTTCAGAGCACTCATCCCAACCATAGACTTCATATCCAACTGCTAATTTGAACTACATCTAAAAGGCATTTGGACCTACATTGTTTTAGTAAGCTTTCTTGCTACTGTGACTAAAAGACAAGTTCAGTACATTTGTAGAGAAAGAAAAGTTTATTTAAGGGCTCATGGTTTCAGAGGTCTCAATTCATTTACAGCAGGCTACATTCCTTGGGCTCAAGGTGAGGCAGGACATCATGGTGAAAGTGTGTGGCAGAGGGAACCAGCCCACATTTTGATCAGAAAGCAGAGACACTACTCTCCAGATACAAATATATACCCCATAGCCATGCCCCCAATGAACCACTTCCTCCAGCCATACCCCACCAGCCTCCAGCCACCATCCAGTTAATCTCATTAGGGATTAATTCCCTGATTAGATTAAGGTTATGACCTGATCATTTCTCCCCCAAAACTTCTTGCATTATCTCACACATGAGTTTTTGGGGACACCACATGCAAATCATAATATACATCTAAGAGGCATCGTAATATGCACAAAATTATTACTAATTTTCCACCCTAATTTAGATCAGCTCAAGACTTGAAGCCTTCCCTAGTCTAGTAAACTATGAAAAGACAAATTACTTAAAACAAAATTCTTGTGATCTCTCTTGATTCTTCTCTTTCCTCACACTTCATACTCTAAACATAAGCAAATAACTTTTAAGCGTTACCTCCAAAAATAGGGAAAATTTAACTCAAATCTCTACTGCTATATTGAAAACGTGAACTACTACAATAGTCTCTCAGTGGCTACTTTGACTCCATTTTTAGCTCCAACCAAGTACAACTTCATACATAAAAATAATGTCTGTAAATATAAGATTATATTTTAATACTTCTCTGCTTAAAAGAGCCTTCAAAAAAAGCTCTACAGTATTATCTAAACAAAATCCAAATTTCTTACTGTGACCTACAAGGGATGTATAATTTGACTCCAATCTTAATGTTCAAGCTGTGGCTCCCCCATCTACTCTGTCCAGGCAAAGTGATTTTTACATTATTCCTAGAAAACTTTAAACTTCTTTTTAAAATAGTTTTGTGGTTGTCAATTGACTATTTATTTATTTACTTACTTATTTACTTACTTACTTATGTGTGATGTTGAGAATGGAACCCAGTGCCTCTCATTTGCCAGGCAAAGTGCTCCACCACTGAGCAACATCCCTAGACCTTTAAACTCCTTTTTATTTTAAGGCCCTTGAACTTATTCTTTAAGCTACTTGTAATATTTTTTCCTTGAGCTGATATGGCTGCATTGTTTTCACCATATTAATCTCAAATCAAATGAAGATACTCATCTCCATGCCAAGAACATGTTTAGCAAGTATCACGTAGGGCAGTAATTAAGGACATAGGCTCTTTCTATATTCCTTAGGCTCAAATCTGAATTCTATTACTCATATAAGGGCAAATACAAATTAAAATTTAGGGAGTTATGTTTCTCTGTTGAAAATAAACAAAGGGACTTTCTCATTTTCTTAGAGAATTTACTTTAGAAAACCTATAACTGTATCTATTTTCACTTCTTTTTAAAATATTTAAATCTTTTTAAAGCTAAATAAAACTCTTCCCAGCTTAACAACCCAGAAGCATCCTCCTATAAGACCTGAAAACCACCTCTTTGACACCTAACCATCAAAGAAGATAGCACCCTATCTTCCAGTGTCTTTGGGAAGGTAGAAGTCTAACCTGGGCAATACCTCATTCCAAATTGCAAAACTACTTCCTGTCATAAAGATATGAGAAGTCTATTTTTCCTATGGATAAAGTCAATTAGCTAGCACAAATGGCCACAATTACCAGGTGAATCTGAGACAACTCTGTGTGACATTGAGTTCTCTTACTTGAGGACTAGGTATGTAATGAGTTGCATCTGATGGTATGTGCACAGGGTAAGGTTTCTTTGTAAAATCTTAGCAGATTACCTGTGATGGGCATCACATTCTGATTTAGTGCTTATTCAGTAGGAAAATAGTTTTCTTTCTCTTGCACTTTATGGACAGGTTTTCTGAGTTGGCAAGAGATTTTGGTGTCAGTATTTCCAACACTTACTACCCATGATCTAGCAAGTTACAAAGCATCAGCATCTCATTTTCTTCATATGGAACAAATAGCAGTAATAAAATCTCATAAATTTCTTCAGTGATACAAATGAATTAAACCATTTAAAGAAGAGACTTTAATACATTAAAATGTTTGATAATTATTACTATAATAGAATTCCATCCCTAGTAAGGCCATAAATTATCTTTATTAATTTTAATGTTCACTTATTTATTATGTCTCTGTCCCTAAGAAAAGTTCTACCTATTTCTCATTTCTACATTTCAAGTGACTATTCACAAGCATCAATAAATATTTCTTTACTAACTAAAGTAAACTTGAAAAAAAAACTAGAAGATGCCAAACACCATTTAAAGAGAGACATTCCTTATTCTTTCTTCTTCACAGCCTGTTAGTAAGAGCCCATAAAGATATCTATATTTCTCTCTCCCTCTATGTGTGTGTATATACATATAAACAAACAAAAGAAATAAAGGTCCATCAACAACTAAAAAATATTTCTAAAAAAGGCACCATTTGTAAATAAATTAGCACAAAATCTAATTTGAGTTACTGTTTCAGAAATTTTTACACATTTATTTTAATTCCCATAAGAGAATGTTGAAATAGTCATCACTACAAGAGTATCAACTGAAGTACACCAAACCCCTATTTATGCCAAATATATTTTTTCTCTTTTGTCAAAATCATATGTTCCAAATTTTGGATTTATGCTTTTATGATGGAGGGGATAAAAAAAAAAGAGAGGTAGTGAGTAGATAATTTAAAAACACAAGTTGGAAAATTTCCTTGACTTAAATGTTACAATTAGCCTTTGCTTGTATGTTAGCCTTTGAAGATTTATGCTAGTAGCATATATTTGACAGAGAGATGTAGGAATTTTAATTTCTCACTTCTATTTCCTATATAGTAGCTGCCTTAGTTAAGGTATTTCAATATCTACCTTTTAATTTGGAGAAATATTAAATGTCCTCAAAATTATTTTGTTCAATATAACTTCTAGACTTACAGTAATTTCTCTTATTTTATCTAATCTTTGTTTTAGTGTAAATTCCTCTTACAATAGTGCCTATAGCCAATAATAACTGTTGTTTGTGATCTTACATGCAGAGCATAATGGGTTAAATAAGATTTCATGTTACCTATCTGGCCACAGCTATTTCAAGAGGAGGTAGGTATTGTCATAACTACTGCCATCTTCCTTTCCCCCACCTGCATTTTATAACTACTGTTTTTCTTATTAAGAAATAACTGCCTGTTTCTGTTCTTGGGAAATGAAAACCTGTCCATTTCTGCCCTTAAGAAATAGGGACTTGCTTTTCATGAAATCAGGTAGTGTCTGTTGTGCCAACCCCAAGGACTAACCCCAACCCTAATAGAGTCCCCCTTTCTTCAACCGTAATTTTGCTTACAAAAGAAAACTCTTAGAAGGAAATTGATGCTTTTCTCTCTGTGCAAGGTAGCCTGGGAGGTTTTCAACAAAAAACTTGCTTTGCTTGTCCTTGATGTGTCTGAGTGGTCAGTCCTGCGGCCACTTTCTTTTCAGTAGGCAGTCCCTTGCTGAATAGTGTGGTTTGGTGGTGACACTGTTTTACTACTACATGACCTGCCTACAACCCCTGCCATAGCTAATTGAGCTGGGGTTTGGTTCCTTCCAAAAATATCTTGGTTTGAAAAGATTATCCAAACTTATCAGATTTACCTTCATTAATCTGAACTAAGAGTAAACAATTGCCTGGCTGGCATTGGGTGTCAGAGATAAGAGTGCATACTGAAGCTAGGTTGAGGGTCAGGGTTAGCCAAAGCCATATGTATTCTGAAAGCATAAGCGAACAAACTAAACAAGCAGAGGAAGAAAATTAATTTGGAAGAAGAGCACATGTTGTGCATACTTGCTTCCATGGTGGAGTAACAGAGCTGAGACTATTAGGGCTGAATTCTACAACAGCTCAGAATCTAGCGGCAGTATCCAGTGTATAAGCCTCATGATGGCTGGCCTCATAAAGTCTCTTCTTTCAGGAGTTCTATTAGTTTCTACTTTTATCCTTATAATAAATGATGCTTGGCTAAACCTAGCTTCATTAGTCCTCTATCCCCTGGAACAAAAAGTATCTGAAACACATGGTTAGTGTGACATTTTAGCTCAAAGTAAAATGCAGCTTTGCAAGCAAATATAGTACTTTTGAGAGTCTTCATTTGAAACTTATTATTGCATATGTTATATAACCCCAGGTGGTGGTTCATTACATCTTTGAATCACAGATTTTTAGGTCTAAAAGTAAGTAACACTAGACATATTCTAATTTTATGTTATCATTTTAAAGGACAAAAACAGAACTCCAAGTGCATTTTGTGATTTGCCCACAAATGAATTTCTTTTTTAAAGAAATATTTTTAGCTGTAGATGGACACAATACCTTTATTTATTTCTGTTTATATGGTGCCAAGGATAGAACCCAGGTCTCACAAGTGCTAGGCAGGCACTCAACCACTGAGCTACCATCTCAGCCCCTACAAATAAATTTCGGAGGACTAGACCTCAAATGTTCTCTGCCCAGTAAGGAGCATGAGAGAAGGAGATAAAAAGAGACACAGATAAAAAGATAAGGGAATGTGAGAGAGAACATATTAAAGAGATATTTAAAACTTGCTTAACAAATTAACTTAGTATCTATCTACCCAGAAATCTATTTCTTTGTTACAAACAGGAACTTATTTAAAGAGGAAAGCTTTCCATTCTGATGTAGAAAACAACTAGGACTTTGACATAGGGTGTCAATACCGTACGGAAGGGTAGAAGCAACTTCTTACTAAAGAATTTTTTTTTTTTAAATCTTAGAGGAAAGCAAGTGCTAAAACTTAGACATTAACAATAGAGTCTATGGAACTTATAAGAAACGTGGATGAATTTCAAATATCTTTACAAAGAACTATTTGTATTATTGAGTGCATATATAATTAAAGTAGGTATCTGTGAAGATAAAATCCATTTAAAGTACATATCATAATCCTTATTCATAGCAAGAGTTCAAACCATGAAAAGTTTCTAAGAAAACACCACACAGATATGTGAATACATAGAATTTGATTACATGAAACCTTAGTCTCTATTGTAAATCAGTGTGGGTTTTCCTTCTCCACCTCTATGGTTTTCTTACTCTACAATTTCATTGTTTAACCAAACATTTTTATCATCAAAAACATTTTTATCATCAAGAAGAGCTTTTGCCGGGTGCAGTGGCACATGCCTGTAATCCCAGCACTTTGGGAGGCTGAGGCAGGAGAATCACGAATTCAAAGCCAGCCTCAGCAATGGTGAGGCGCTAAGCAACTCAGTGAGACCCTGTCTCTACATAAAACACAAAATAGGGCTGAGGATGTGGCTCAGTGGTCGAGTACTCCTGAGTTAAATCCTCAGTACCAAAAAAAAAGAAAAGATCTTTCGTTTATAAACAAATGTACAGCATTCATCTGTGATCACATGGGTCTATTGTTTTGTATAAATTGGCTGTCAGTTTATAAGTTCTCTTAAGGCAATTTGAGAAAAGAGACTACATATATTGTTATGCTAGAGAGGTACAACATGAAATTGAAGGCAAGAAATACATCTAGATATCCTTAAAACTGTAACTGTTTTTAGTTCCATGGAAGTTGGAACTATTGTTCCTTTGGCTCTGTCTTTTAGAGAATTCACAATTCATGAACCAGTGGAACTATAATAGATTATGCCATCTTTAATTTTTGTTCACCAAAAATAATATTTTCTTGGCTAATATTGAATCAATTGCCCACCAATCCAATATTCTTCCTTGTCTTTTGCCTGAGGACAAGGGCCCGGTGGGCAGCTGTGCAATGTGTTAGAATAGAATTTCTAGGACAAAGTTATGAACATATATTCTAAGCATGTATGGATGAAATGATTGCCTTATTTTAAATAACAGTATTAAATTATTCTCCTTAGCAAAGTCTTCTTGTCACAAGAGCAACTTCTCACTTGTCATAACTCTGTGTACTATTTTAGACATACAGAATAGAAAAGTAGTAGTAGAGAGGAAGAAAGGGGTTTTTGTATGTATGTGCAAAGTCTATATACAATAATAATCAATTTACACACTATCAACCAAATGTGCCAACGTAGTAATAGTGACATAATTCCTAACTAGGGTTGTAAGTTTGATTTTGTTTCCTTAAATGTGTGTTCTTTGCATGAAAATTCCTGTATCAAAACATGTAAATGGGTTTACATCAGTAAATATCAGAAACAGAAAATGAAATCTTTGAGTTCCACAAATAGTTAATAATTTTATATATTAAGTAAATAAGAAATATGTGTCTCAATCATCCTACCATTTTATCCTTTTCATTTTTAATAGATTACTCAGTTAAACATTTTAAGGGGAAAAAAAAAACTTTGTACCCATGGATAAAAACAAATGACAGAATCTCTGGGCAACCCCTAAGAAAATATCTAAAATGGATACATAAGAAGGGAAGATATAGGAATAAAAACATTTTTTCAATGAGAAAGGAATATTAAAACTCACTTAGATACAAAAGAACATAGTAATGAAGGAAGTGAGGAATCATCAAGATAAAAGACATAGAATGGCAAAAATCCTTATGAGTCAATAAAACCAAAAGTGAACAAATCAGTGTTGACAATGAGTAGGTTATGATGATGTATGATGAAATCTGAACTGGGTAGTACATGGTTTGTCATAAATGAGGCATTAGAAGAGACATATTTTTCAAGTGAGTGCAAATTATATAGAACCTTCACAGGAGAGAGAGTTGTGATTTACATAGGTTGAGAGGGGAATGAAAGGAATTTACAGCAATGAAGAAATTCAGGAAATAGACGAATAGTGGGAGAGACAAAGAGAGTAGTCTAACAAAAAACAATTCACATTGGAGATTAGAAAAAATAGGATGCATTGTTTCTAGGTCTTGTTCAGTAAATTAATTATTCTATAATTGATTTTCACTAGAGATGAAAAATCATTGACCATCAGAAGAGCCAATACAGACATTAAAAAAAAAAAAAACCCACTTATGGAATACTTGCAAATGCTACTGGAAACTTTGGTTAACAAAGTTAGTATTAACATTACATATTTATTAAGTATTTTTCACTGGCCATGTTGATTTTGAAAATACACTGCTGAAACAGTGTCAGGAAGGTGCATGTGCAACTAAATACGTGGTTATTTCCCATCAATAGTGCTAGGGAGGGTTTTCATGGAGTGTAGTCTAGGAGGGTGGGAAGGGTACACAATGGAAAAGAATTTTAGCAGAAGAAACGTGATAAATTGTGCCTTTTATTTATTACGTTGTTGTCAGAGGAGGATTTATATGTCAGGGGAGAGCTAAGGTACTTTACTATAGAAGGCTGTGGAACAACAAAGAAGGATGAGAAAGCTCAAAGTGAAGATGGCATTCATAAATTAAGGAATGGGCCAGGGAAAACGTTGATGATCCAACATGTAAATCTAATTGTGAAGTCAATTTATCTAGCTTCTTGGTCCATTCCTATTTGTTATTTATGCTTTTAATTTTGATTTAGACAGCAACCATAAGTTTACTAAAATAAATAAATAAAAGATTGTCTCTGGGTTTGCCTTAGGGAATCAAACTGATTTCATACATCTTTTCTTTTTTCCTTGAACCGGATTAGACCTTTTGAAGATATAAATATAACTGTGGAATGGAAAGGAGATTGTTGAAGACCTAATGTGATTAGTTTTATCTTCAAACCAGTTGACTTTACTTCAGAGTTAGAAGTAAACTATTTTCATAGTTCAGTAGAAAAATGAAATATTTTCTGTAAATGCTTCTAAAGGCTAAGAAGTAACAGATTTTCAGGATTATATGGAAATCCCAGAGAGCAATATTGAGGGGGAAAAAAAAGTTAGCAGAACAATAGCTACTTCAATTCAGGCTTAAAAAAAAAAAATGCCTAGAGTTTATTTCCCCCTCCCTTCTTCAACACATTCACATTTCCTCTGACCTCTAAAAATGCTGACAGTGGCTGACAAGTCAGGCTACAAAAATGTCTTGTTAAAGATCTTAAAAGTTTTCATAGAAATAATATATGTAATTAAAAATCTTCCATCTACATATATATATTGATTGATTGTATATCTTCTTCTGAAAGGTTTCTATTCAGCTCCTTAGCCCATTTATTGATTGGGTTGTTTGGTTTTTTGGTGTTAAGTTTTTTGAGTTCTTTATATATCCTGGAGATCAGTGCTCTATCTGATGTGCATGTGGCAAAAATTTGCTCCCAGAGTGTAGGCTCTCTGTTCACCTCATTGATGGTTTCTTTTG